>JAENRP010000210.1:516-39996 GCA_024741835.1 Diplocarpon mali
TATATATACGTATGTGTGAATGTGTATGTGTATGTGTGTATATGTATGTATCCCTTCTTATGACCGCATACCACCCAGACCCCATCTGCCACCACCCTCACCTGCGCCTCCGAGACAGGGAATCACGGCTACCCCGGCGGATGAGCTCGGCGCGTGATGGAGATAAGGGAATCGAAGGAATATCGCGACGTGGCTGTGGAGGCTTGTCGGGTGGTAGATCATCGCGGTCCATGGGTGCTGGTCCATCATCTTGTTCTTCTCGTAGTATGTCCAGGAAGAGCCTGTCCGGCCAGCGAAGCGCCATGGCCATTGCAGCTGTCTCTAGCAGGCGGAGAGCTATTCAGACGTCGCGGGGGATTGCGCATACTCTACTCTCCTATACCGTATCGGCTGTGCAGCATCGCAAGAACCGGGTGCGCCGAAAGCATCGCTTGCCTGGTGCATCGGGACCTGCCGACTCTGTGCCTCGATCGATTCCGTGGGATTGGGTTTGGGATTGGGTTTGCATTTGCATTTGCATTTGCATTCTCTCCCAAGCGGTGGAGCAGTGGACGCTGTTGCGCAATTCATGTGGCTGTGCTCTGCTCTGCTCTGCTCTGCTCTGCTCTGCTCTGCTCTGCTCTGCTCTGCTCCCTCGCTCCCGAGTACGGCGGATCCGACGGCAGTCCCCCCGTCTTGCGGTGATGTGTTGGCCGATATACCCGTTCCAAAAGGGTGTCCTTGTTGCCGCTGCTTCGGCTACCTTCTCATACGACGAATCTCTCATGCGAACGCCGGGGAAGTCATCGTGGCTGAGCAGACTGGTGCACAACCGTCGCCGGACGCGTGTGGCCGAAGGGGTGAAAGCAGCAGATGCGTCACGAGGTGCCTCGTGCTCGCTCCACACTTTAATATCCGGGGGACCGACCTTGTACCAGAGCATCAATCCGTGCGTCGCCGGCCCATCCCCAGTGGTCCATGTCCGTCTTCCTCGTCCTCCCACCATCGTCTGCACTTCAGTCATGTGACGGATCCAGACGAGGGAGGTCAGCTCTCTCTCCAATATCACGGCGACCCGGCGATGTCTGAGCTCTCGTCCCGCACTCGGGTATCTGTAGCTTGCTCAGGAAGTATCCGCTCAAGAAGTATCCGCCCTGCCGTCAAACAGGCCGTAGCTCGCTCGTTGGGTGTATCACAAGATGCAGTCAGCCTCAGCCGTCCTTCTCCGGCACCAAAGCCGAAGTAAAGAAAAATGGCAAGACCTTTTTCCTGAATCTTGCCGAACACACCGGACGATAGATCGTATCCTCTGCTCTACAAAGGGGGGATAGAGCCTCAAGAATCCGACTGACGAGCGCGGTTGTGATTTACGCTATTGCCCCAATTGAATACTGATCACGCGACCTACACACTGCAGTCCCTCTATGCAAAAAGAGTAGACCCTCAGGGTAGTTCTATATGCTAGAGACCACTTCCGATTCAATCTATCCAGACGAGCCAAAAACATGCTACAATCACGAATCGACACCTGTGTGATTCGAACACACGCTCCCGAGGGAAATGCCTAGCTTGCTCTACTCGCGGTATAGCAGGGCATCGCGTTAACCACTCCGCCAAACTGTTACATGTTAGAGTTTAGGTCATGCCAATCAGGAGGAGGCGGAACCTACGTGCCAGTGCAGGTATGCTTCTTACGTAATGTTTCATATTTTTCTAATAAATAACCCCAAATCAACTCTGCTCCCGGCGAGCCTGCCGATGCCGACTCCCTGTGAGGGGAACTGCTTAAGCGATAGTTACATTACCCAAGTGGAGTTTACCCTTCCGCCTCATAGAAAATGATAGCCATCATGTCTCACAGATTAGGGCAGGCAATTCAAATCAACGAGTTTCCTTCAAATTTCAGATACGGTTCGCGATACCTAGGGCCGCATTTTGTGGTTCCAAAGCAGTTGGGTATCACCCTCCAGCTCTGCACTGAACGAAGGTGTGACTATCAAGGTTTGACTATACTTAGAATCGAAAAATTGAGACTACATCCATCTGGGACTCTTTTAACATCTGCCATCCAGGTTCAATTGTGCGGTAGTTGAAAGACGGCAGCATGCCGCTGATCCACGCCAGGAACCGTGGTGGGACAAAGTTGACCGCTGCCTTGGTCAAGATCCTGAATGTATACATGTGACAGTTGCCAATTTACCGCCAGATCTCGATCCGCGACGCCCTCTTGTGCGAACGATTGGATTGTGTGAAAGCATGAGAGCTCGTCAAGTGAAAATCATATCCATCTTCAGATCGTTGTAAATGCTTTCGACTGCTGCAAGGTGAGATATCTCTACACTCCCTAGAATGCCTCTCTCGTCTCACTTGAGCTATTAAAGCGCTTGGCGGTCGGTTGAAAGCCGCTGGGTTCTCCTCAAGGTGTTGGGAATCTGACAGGCAAAAATAAGTAGTCTGTCTCTGTTCAAACTAGCATGTACTGCTGTCTTGGCTGAGAGAATCCATGTTCTGGTGTAACCTGGCATTCGAAGATGAATCCTTAGCCAAAGAAATTCATGTCCTCTCCAGTACAGACAGGCTTCGCGTGACATTTACAACAAATCTTGAGACTCATAGGGCCATTCATAGTGACTCGATCACTTGGGGAAGATTTCCATGAGCTGAAGTCACGCTGCGCGCTTGTGCCGATCATTCAGACACTGTTATGTCAGCACGCGCTAGAGAGGCACTTATTGCAACATACCAACGACGCCCACTCTCAAATATTGCGCTGCTACTCTCCATGTATAGTAACTACTTCTATTGCAATGTGGACTCTGCTACCAGACCCTGCCCTCTTGTGCTAGATTCATGGCACATACTCCCGGTCCTTGTGGGGACAGCCATCGCGTCGTATCCGCGAAAAGTCACCAGGATGCGTCCATGAGTAGAAGAAAAGCTCCTGCGCCTCGGCTGAAGGAGCTTTCATGAGCTGATATTCGGAAAATACTAAAGCTATGGATACAGAGATTCACTTCAGCATGTGTGCTCTCGCCCAATTTCCCGTGGGATATAGCACACGTCCAAGGAAATATGTTGTATCCACCTCGGGAATCAATATGTAGGTTGTGTGATGCGGGATAGAAGTTGTTGGAACGGGCGTTGATGGGCTGCGGTAGGTGTTTGCCCCATCCGACGACGAAAGCACATACGGCCCGCGAGTTAGGCAGTTAATACAGGACTCCACATTTGCTCGAGAATCAGGAGACACCAGACGACAAGAAGGGTGTAAAGGAGAATATGGACGTTGGAGTATTTGGCAGGAGGCTAGTGTTTGCATTAACCGTCTCATAAGCACTCCCTGGATTAGCCTCGATCTGATGGACTTTCTTTACGGTACTCCTCGGCCTTGCTAACCAATTTCATAATATGGATCTTGATGGAAAATACAAGGAATCTACTAGTGCGGACTGAGCTGAGGAAGACACTTGACGGGATGAAGAATCGCAGAAGCGAAGATTTACATCCCTCGATATTTACCTGGCAAAGCAACTGCCTGAGATACTAGAAGAGGTAGAGATGCTCAAGGATAAGAGACGGAGTCTGGATGATTTGCTAGTCCGGAAAGCAGCTCCTGTAGAGCGATTCCTGGAATTGACTCGCAAGCTGGGTATTGGGAAGGCATCCGACTAGGGATCCGTACCTGTAAATGGAATCAGCTACTCTCATTAGTCTGAAGGCTGATATCTCGAGTATGTTACTTTTGACATTGAAAGTGACTTCTTGTGCTCTACAAGAATCAATGCCATGATAACAGGGAGATTTTGGCAGGCTGCGAACAGTATATGAAAATTTGAGGAGTCAGACCGGATCTGATACGTTTGGAATAGTCATACGAGTGGATATATCCAGGGCATAACTCTGTCTAATTCTCACAGGTACGCATCCCGCTCGTTGTAGACCGTCCAATCAATACAGACGTAGCGTGCACGCAAGATCCATAATCTACATTGAGTGCAGCACGGGTCCCTCGCAGGATATTTGGCGGGAACTGGAGTGTTCCTAGGCAGGGGGAAGAGATCTTGTTCCGATCAGTACGAGGATATCTCCTGTATTTGAGTCAGCGTGTTTCTGTGTGTTTTGCCAGTGACGATGGTTTGCTCGAGAAGGCTGAACAGCCGCGCAGTAGTTAGGCGCGTATCCTTCGCTATGCCCCTCATGGGGGGGTGATTGCCGGCCCCTTACCCAGCGAAGATTTCATATCGGCAGATCCATCACTACCATATTTTATTCCCTCTCGGTTCTTCCGTGTTGGTGAGAGGTGGAAGGGCGTCTTGCGATTCTGGGGGCTTGGTAACGCTTGCAAGGATTACGTCCAGTTTTGACCATGCCTTTGCGAAAGGCATGGGGACGATGCTATCGAGTACGACACAGATTTGCAGAGCCGCAGGATTCGCTGTCGTGGTGGCGCAGAGCTCTGCCTGAAGCCCTCGACTTCCAGACGTAAGGTGCAGGTATTCCCGGAAGTCTTGGATTGTAAATACCAACTAATGGGTTAGCAGGCTATGCTTGCAGCGGGATTATTCCGAATAAGAGGCTCGAAACGTCGATAAGATTTGTTCCTCCCGGCCCTTGCTACACACCAGAAAAGGACGAAACTCTGTCTCAGAAGGTCTAGAACGCCACCTCAATTGCGGGTGAGAGAAGAGGGTCCGAAAGAGTACAGGAGGAAATCCGCGCCGCCTCGCTCGACGACCGAAGGATCTCACCAACCTCCAAGCAACCGAGCGGCAATGAAGGCACGTTCGCGATGGGAGACGGGGGAACCAGTCATCAACGCAGCTGCAGCTTTATCTCTTTCCGACCAGATACAAGGAATAATATGTTGCGACGCTACACCGCACTAGTTCCGCAGATATATGCCAGGTGTAGGATGACTTGGGTCTCGGACTGGCTCATATGGCCTATCCGAATTCTCGGCCTTCGTGGGATAACTGATACCGTCCGAAATCAATTTGTGCCTTCACGTTTCTCTCTCTCTGCTCCAGGGCATTCATGAAGGGATTGGACGATCCACAAGTGTCAAGTCACTATCACTTGCGTGATTTGGAGGCTCAGAACTAAGATCAATTCTCTGCTTTAGACAACGCATGTGAAAACTTGTGTTCCATTACGGACTTTACAACACGGCGCTCGGCGGTATTTCCCTCTCGGCAGGAGTCTTCTCGGACACAGTCTGGGCTCCCAGGTCAACCTTGATCTTGCTGAAATCCCGTGCCCGGACCTTGTTCTTGAAAAGAATGTCAATCTCCGCGAATGTGCGGCCTTTGGTCTCAGGCAGACGAAAGAAGGCCCAGATCAGACCAATGGACATGCAACCACCGTAGAAGAACCCCGACTTGGCTCCCCAGTTCCACCACGAGTTTTGGATCATGCGGGGCACCAGCTGACCATAGATCAGAACATTGACGTTGTAAGCTGCTCTTGCCAGGGCGACCGACTTTTGTCGAAGATGCGTCGAGGGGATCTCGGTGACGACGGTGTAGATGACGGGGCCGCAGGTGCAGAAGAAGACGAAATACTCGATCAGCAGGATGGATCCGATGGCGTAAGCAAAGCTCGTGTGCTTAGTGGTATCTTTCATTCCTAAGAAGCCTATAATCATCGAGGTAGACATCATGAAGAAGACGCCGAACAAGATGAGCGTTCGTCTTCCGAACTTCGGGGTAAGGAACCAAGCACAGACAACGCCCACGATGGCCAAAGAATACTGGATGATTCCGAAATCGAAGGACAAGGTTGTTGAGATTCCCGCCTGCTTAAGGAAATATACGACATAAGATACGAGCGGCACGCATAGTTCCTGTACGACGTACACGAAGACGGTGATCTCTGTTCGCCTTAGATTGATGCCCTGGAACATCGCCTTGTACGAGCTGCTCGCCATGGCCTCCTTTTCGATTCCAATGGTGTAGGCCATCATCGACATGGTGTTTGCAAGCTCATCTTCGTCGATATTCGACTGCAATCTCCGCAGCGAATTTTCGGCGCTTGCTCTGTGTCCTTTCCGGTAGAGCCACCAAGGGGATTCGGGGGCCAGCAAGATGCCGATCGCCAATGGTACAGGGAGAACCCATTGAAGCGCAAATGGAATGCGATACGACCATTGACCTTCCATGGAGAGAAATCCACGAAGCGCACCCGTACCAGTCAGATAACCAATGCTCCAGCACATCGACACGAGAGACGTCAGGTATGGCCGGAGAACATTCGGGGTGACCTCGGAAGCGTAGGTTGTGGTAATTGTTTGGAATACACCCCAAGGCACGCCCAGGAGAATTGCGGATCCCATGTACCTTGCAGAGCGTTAGCCACGGGATCTGTTCTCTTGGCGGCACGGTCGCTCACATGTATATGTCTTTCGCAAAGAACTGGATGAAGATGAAGCAGACCATCAGGAAGAGGCAGCCAAGCATTACCGGTCGATACCCGAACCTGTCTGCCAGGTACCCATTGATCAACAGACCTATAATCTGACCAGCATTGGCACCGTTCGTTACACCTGCTTGCAAGTCTGCTGGGATCTCATACGACCCTAGATCGGTGAGCTCGCCGTATCGTTCCGCGAACTGGTCAAAGGCGAAGAAAGCTGTGAGAAAGGCCTTATCAAAGCCCTCCATGATGAGAGCGGCGGAAAAGAGGAAGGACCAGCCGCAAGCCTTGGGGCTAGAGAGCCGAGGGTCAGCGCCAGATCTGAGTATTGTTCAGGCGAGAGGTGGAGATATAAAACTCGCATGGGATGGGGTCGAGCAGCCATGAGACTGCAAAGAAACCCACTATTTCTTCAGGCCCTCAATCAAGGTCATGCTATGCTCATCATCAGTCGCCTTTTGAGCGCCCTTTAACTGGTCGACATCCTCGACATGCTGCTCCACATCCTCCCTTTCGATCTTATCGATGCTGGACTTGTGGTCGGTCATGTTAGCGGCCAAGGCAACTTCTCACTTGTAGAGATGGTCAAGAAAGTCGATAGTCCCGCGACTGATTCATACTCGCTTGAGAGATATGATCAGCAGCCGTATCTATAGTCTCCCAGCCTGCCGGTTTCATAGCCAGCTATTCAGCTAAGCCTTGTGACGATTGGAGGGAAAAAGAAACCCCGCTACACAGCTGCCATCTGCTCTGCAGGGTCCCCATAGCACGCTGCTTGGGTCAATGAAGCCCCTGGGGAAACAGTGCGGGGTCCGTATTTCTGGAGCAATGATACCCCGGGGAGCGGCAGCCATTCCTTTGTCTACTTCCAGTCTGCGGCGACGAGTTTGGCACTTGTCGCTTACTTTCTTGGGATGGCTTGCCCTCCAATCCCCCGCCGGTAGCCCCTTGTTTGCGGACTAGGCGAGTCATTTCTCATGGTTCCCCGCGAATGCTTCAATGTTCTGCTGCATCCAAGGTTCGTCATCAGGTTTGGGGATTTGGATCTAGGATCTTGTTCAAGCTAGAAATCTGGTCACGGCAGATTCGGACAGCACTCATGTATATTTGTTTGATGCGGCTCACCATGCGTGCTGGCAGCAGGCAACGCAACGAATGACTAGAGGCCTCGAGCAACGCATCTTAGCACTGATTCTCGATATCAGAGCTGTGCAGTAACAGAGCCGTCCACCTCTGTTGTGTGCGGGGAGACTAAGACAATAAGGTTCTAACCCTTGCCATATTGGCTTTCAGCAGTGCCCCAAATTTCAGGACCTTCTGCTCAACGCTTCAACAACATCGTTGCATGCCAAACAAAGCCAGCATCGGTGAAGTTTCCAAAGGAGCTTCTAGCTTGTTTGCAAGGTTAAATATACTTCTATGTGGTTTCTTTAGGCCTGCGACGGAGTAGATTGTCGAATGAGGCCAGAGACTTCTCTGCGGGTTTGCCTTGGACCCCATTCCTGGGCAAAGTTTATTTCTCCACTTCCCCAGACATAGGGGAACTCGTGGTCTGGGGTAATGATGAGCCGAATATGCGTTTTACTTCGCTTGGGAACACGTCCGACCTCTCTCGGCTACATCCGGTAGGATGGCACGAAGGAAGCGCATGCCTTACTAGGCGAAACACACGACTCACTCTACACGGGCGAGTTATACTTCTGCTCAAATAATACTTTTGTCATTACTGGCTATTCTTCGGGCTCGCGACAGCATGCGGCGTGTCTTGTTCGGGGAACATGTACCGAGTCATCGGTAGGCGCCCTTGGCGGGATTGCACTTGTGCATCCGCACGTATCACTCGTCAAAAGGGCTTTGCTATGACGATGCAGATGGTGCCTTGCTAGCTACTCGTCTCAGATGGGTGAGGTCGATTTTCGTCTTTTGAAGACCTGGGGCCGACAGCTTCCCTACCATATCCCGAAGTGGTCATTTTGCCAAAATGTCCATCGGATACCTACGATGGCTGAGAGAGACAGACAGCGAAGCACTGTCCCATGGGGTCTCCTTTGGAATGCCTTGGCCAAAGGGTCTGTATCCCTCAGGACAGAAGTTCGAGATAGAGGGAGATGGCCAGGTGTATCCGCTAGACTCTCGAGAGATTGCTTTTTGGCCAGATGGATCTTTGAAATGGACAGCCCATTCTGTCAGCAGCAACATTGGGTACTGTCATGACTACACAGTGAAGGGGTGCGCGAGGATTGAAGAGAAAGTCATCTCAAATGTCAGTAAGATAAGAACCAGGCTTGGGCTAGAGCTAGAACTCTCGGTTCCTGGAAGTTCTTTTTTGTTTGGCAAATTGACGTGGGGAGGATGCTGTGTGTGTACTGGCGCAACTATCGTGGCGTCAATCAACCAAAAGAAATACTCAACTATCGTCAAGAGTATACAGATCGAAAACAAGACTTTTTCTCGGACCCTCACCAAGGTCTCGGGAGTCACAGTCGCTGACGGCAAGGAGCATCTTCCATTCGACGTAAGGGTCTATGTATATCACGAATCATCAAGCATCAGTCTCGTCCACTCATTCGTCCACGATTTAGGCTGCGAAGAACCTCTAACGTCGCTGGGACTCCAATTTCAAGTGCCCCTAGCAGGGACCGAGCTCTACAACAGACACGTCCGTCTCGGGGGCTCCGGAGGAGGCATTCTGAAAGAGGAAGTGCAAGGTCTTTCGGGCTTGAGATTTGGTCCAACCCTGCAGAACAGGATAGATCAAACTGTCGGAAAGGCAGTGACACTCCGGGACGACGAGTGGGAAACGACAACGGGCAGACCCGCGGCGATTTTAGAGCAGGCCTGGGACCAGACCAACCTCTCTCGAGGTTTGGAGCGGATTCCTACCTGGGACGCATACTCTCTTACACAGCTCTCTTCGGATGGATTCAATCTCAAGAAACGAACCAAGCAGAGCCACTCTTGGGTCAAAGTGACAGGAGGTGGCCGGGCTGACGGAACGGCCTACTTGGGGTCGGCCAGGCACGGGGGTTTAGCCGTTGGCATGACTGGATTCTGGGAGCGGTACCCGACGCAACTGGACCTGACCGACCTGACCAAAGACGAAGGAGTAATCACTGTGTGGCTGTATTCTCCTGCGGCCGAGCCTCTCGAAACAGCCCCCTACCACGACGGGCTCGGGATGGACACTTACGGCAAACAGCTGGAAGGGTTAGATGTGACCTACGAGGACTACGAGCCGGGCTTCGGCACCGCAAACGGAATCGGGAGATCCAACCAGCTCTTCATCAAACCGTTCTTGACCACACCATCTAATCGGGAATTAGCCTCGTTCGCATCGATGGTACGCGAACCGCCTCGCTTAGTTCCGAGCCTCAAATACATGCACACCACGGGCGTTTTTCATGGATGCTGGGCCCCTGACTATCGGATTCTGGGCTATCAAGCTTCGCCAAGGGAGCTGGGTGTCGAGGACAACTTGAAAATGTTGTTCGAGTTTTATCGCGGCCAGGTCGAGCAACAACGATGGTACGGGTTCTGGGATTATGGTGACGTTCAACACACTTACGACCCCTACCGGCATGCGTGGAGATACGATGTTGGGGGCTATGCATGGGACAACTCCGAATTATCAACTGACCTGTGGCTCTGGTTGTATTTCCTGCATACAGGCCGAGCGGATGTGTTCAACATGGCCCAGGCGATGACACAACACACTTCCGAAGTCGACGTCTATCACACGGGTAGGTTCAAGGGGTTCGGGACGAGGCACGGTGTCCAGCATTGGAGTGATAGCTCGAAGCAGCTTCGTATATCAAGCGTTATCTTCAAGCGCATATATTTCTACCTGACAGGTGATGAGCGTACCGGCGACCTAATCCAGGAGTTGGCATCCTGCCAGGACGCTCTGCTGACCCTGGACTCGCATCGAAAGGTTCAATCTCACTCGAAAATACCGGAGGGCTTTGCGATGACCAATATTGGGCTCGACTGCGGGCCTTTGGCTGCTTCATGGTTGACAGCATGGGAGAGACGGACGGAAGGCTGGACTCGTAGCCGGGATCTCCTGGTGAAGATGGTAAACGGTATCTCCGGACTGTCGCACGGGATAGCGAACAACGCCATCCTATTGAATCCTAGTACAGGGCAGGTCCTCGAATGTCCTCCCCCGACTCCAAAGCACACCATCTCGCACCTGTCGATGCTTTTCGGCTTCCCGGAAATATTTGCCGAGCTCCTCGACTATGCTAGAGAAGACTGCGCGGAGACGGTGGAGCGGTTCAAGAAGAACGTGTGGCTCCCTTACTGCAGGGCGTACAACGGGGGCCGCGGGGTTCAGCGCACAGAGTTTGGCTTCGAGTTCCCGTCGACGGCGACGTGGAGACAGAGCCACTCCACGCTCACCGCCGCAGCGTGTGTAGAGGATAGCAGCGCGGAGCTGGGCATGGCAGCATGGGATCAGTTTTTCAATACCGACGGCTTCAGTCCGGCCCACGATTGGCGTATTCTCAAAACTGGACCACCGGACTGTTTCGCTGCCGGTGAGGAAGCGCCTTGGATTACGACCAACGAGGCTGCTCGATACGGGGTGAGTGCGATATCCAATCTGGCGAATATCAGAGAGTATCTTTGACAGAGGTGGCCGGACGTGGATTTGATAGTCACGATAGATTGTTGGGACCAGATTGGTCATGGGAGTCGGAACGCATTTGATAGTGCTAGTATAGCTTAATGAAAACTCCGGACGATGGCATCGGTGCTGATGTCCGGTCGGCCAACTCGCTGTTCCTGAGCCTGAACCTGACCCGATTTTCCAAGCCTCGAGGAGGAAATCCGTCCACATCCAATGACAGACGCAGATGGCGATGATAGAGGGGGTTTTGAAGCCGTGGCTGCAGCATGAGGACTTGCTGCACCGGTATGATGCCGCTTGACTTTGAACCCTCTGGTATGCCCCCAGAACTCACCGGCATCCACTGACAAGGTCCGCACGTTCTGTATCGAGGCAACCGGAAACCCAAACATAATGTCCTAAGCATTGAGCCAAAGTTGCGCGCGCATCCCGCTCATCTGTGCCGCCACCTTGCGCATCAGCGGGCACGTGCAGCGACATCCAAAGCTCGGCGCAGACATCGTCATGCACTACGCGACGAGATGGATCGGCGGCCACGCAACCGGCGTAGGCGGCATCGTGATCGACGGCGGGCTCGACGTCGCGGACGGCTATCACGGCACGAGCTTCTGGGATGCGTGTGGCTCCCGAGCCCTCTCGGCCAAACTCCGCATGGGCGCTATGCGAGATGTCGCGCCGTCCGCCGAACAAGACTCCTCGACGCCTGGCTATTCCTCGTGGGTCCGGAGACGCCACACCGGCGCGGAGCTCGTCCGGACGTGAAGGCTGCATTGCCATGGTGGTTGGAAGGCTATGCGTTGGTCGGACTGGTGTTGTGTCCCGGGCTGGAAGAGCACCCCGACCATGAGTCAGCGACGTAGGATCTGAGAAGTGGGTTTCGCAGCCAGCTCGGTGATGGGTGATTCGAAGTTGCGCAGCCATCTGGCCGGTGTGGGAGAAGCGACGACGCGTGTTATCGAGCCGTGCAGAACGGCTCATCCGCAGCTACCGCGCATCAGTTCGGGAAATGATCCAGGCGGATGAGGATGGTAATTGTGACTTCCACCAGGCAATCAACAAAGGGGATCTGGAGCCTTTTTGCTTCTGGCGCGGCCGAGGTGACGGAAACGGTCAAGGCTATCGAGGCTTGAGCTTTATAGGGCTCTCATGGCTTTCATGGCTTTTGTGGCTCTTGTCATGTGTTGGCCAGCTCTTGATCCCTTTCGCGTACCCCAGTATTGCATAGATGATAAGTATCGAATGATTTGCTTCTCGTAGCCCCTCCCTCCCCCTGGTTTCAACGTGAAAAAGCATAGCGGCGGCAGAGGCGCACGCATTACCATGTGAGCTAGGAGGGGGAGAGGGCCAGTGTAATGAATTTGCGGAATGCTATGCTCGCGGCCTCGTCGCCGTGCTACTGCTAGAGACGGCTTACAGCTTGCTTGCCAGCCGAGAGGAAAACTGCATTTGGAGGATCCGGATCAGTGTCTTAGTAAGGCTCACGGTCTTGAGATTGCGAGGTATCGAACGAGAGGGGAATTTCATTTTGAGACAGAGGGGAGGAATCAGGCTAAAACGATCAGATTCCGCTTCTATATATCTGTAATCAGTGACTTGCAAGTATAAAGGTAGGAAAAGCTGAATTGCATTCGTCATCTAGAAGTCCAGGGGCAAGTTGCCCGGTTTTGGGCATGATTAGGCTTAGCGAGACAAGCGCATGCTCCACTCGGCTAAAAGCACACCTCCCCCTACTTAGCCGAGCTCAACCAGGAGGGAGATACAGTGAGAGATGCATTTACCAACATGGGCTGTGAGGGAGATTTTGCAACGAAGTTATCAAGCCCAGTTACAGCCCTGTCGACACCCCAATCTTCTTCAGCTTCGTTACAACTTGCTTGCAGCTCTGCAAGCTCAGTTATCGAGCGAGTTGGACTGGCAGATCAAGTGGACAAGAGGCTCGAGCGCAGCAGTTAGCTACTGACCTTAGCTTTATTAATTCGGTCTCTTCTAGGCGGTGACTCGAAGCGCTATTCATAGCTTGTAGCTGCTATTCGCTTAAACCCTGGGGTATTTTTTCCAACGGCAAAAGTAAACATGTCCTAGAGATAAAAATAGCAACGACATGGTTACTATACACCGCCATATAGTATAGAGCAGTAATACCATACTCCGTACAGGGAGACGGGGACTCAACACCTGTACGCGGTGTCTTGATAACTATTTCTCATTAGTAAGACGCCCATTACAATTAAATAAATACCCGCTGTTAGCGAGGAGGCCTTTTCTTAGAATAAGGAACCTAAAGCGATTCGATTTGCCTAAGCGCCTCTCTGAGAACGTTCCTGCATAGGACCTTGAGGGAATAGCTATTGGTTAAGGTATAAGTTGGACTCTTTCTAAGAAATCAGGGTCTCTTATAGATATACTAGGCTAAATACTAAATTTCAAAGATTTTCATACTAGTTTCTCCTTACACCTAATCCGACTGTAGGGTTTTTTGCTTATACTATATAGTTTATAACTAATATAACGCGTTAAAAGGAAATGTAAATATGTAATCTAGCTTTTACAAATCGCCCTAGTCTTGGGATTCTTAGACTAAAACAGACTCATCTGGCCATAGTAAAATCTAAGCCAATGAAAATATCACTCAGCCTAACAAATGCTCAGCCACTTCGCAGCTAAAGCTGAGCTGAGAGGTCAGTGATCAGCATAAAGTTTGATTTTCCCGACCTGCCCGTATCTGTGGTCTGAGCTGACTCTAGTAATAGTATAATTGAGCTCGACAACTGACTTGCAATACCCCTCCTTGCTTTGGACCTGCGACATGATTTCACGAATAAGCCAGCGCCTGTAGTAGATGCTATATAGAAAGCCTATGATTCCTTTGCTCTTTGCAACTCGGAACGCGTCTGTTTGAGGATAAGCCAATCACAGAAACTTCACTAAATAGGTCCTATAAGCGCATAGACGTCTGGAATTCCCTTTCGCGGATGCTATGCGCCAAGAGCCGCCTGAAAAGCGGACTTGGGATATTTCGTCGACGGCTAAACAGATAGCAGGTGAATATAAACTTACTCATGCTGACCCTGCGAGAAATCCGGCCTTGCACATACGCCAATCAAACGTTTATTTGGCCTGCGACAATGCGTAATCAAAATCTTTGAAAAGCGGAGAAAATGCACCAAGCTCGATTCATGGGATTTCGGTTTGTAGCTTTAAAGCTTGGTCCTAGTTCCCTGCGGCAGGTCACGAAACAAGCGCACGCTGTACTCGACTCGAAACACAAGTTAACCTTTTTAAGCGAGTTTAATCGATACTACTTACTCTTGTATATCTGTTAACGTCGGCCATTTCCCGGTCCGCGACATAGCGCTATTTACCCTGATTTTATTTCTCATAAATTGCTAAATGCCTACAACCAGTGTTGACGAAGCAGGAACTCGCGTTGAGTTGCGACTCCCCCTCTCCCCCGAAGACAGCATAGGTGAAAACCCTGTTCACCACTCTCCACTGTCAAAGGAAATAAATACGAGTGCTTGGAGAATGAACCTGTGCTTTAGGCTTTGAAACATCATTTTGAAGCTCAAATTCTAAAATCCGACTAAGTACAAAAACGAGGCTGTAATTGAACAATCTTAGCTCTAAAGTTCCTAGAAGTATAAATAATAAATAAAAATGTACCTTCATAAGCGAGACTTCAATTTCCATGAAGAATCGATCTTCTCCGAGCAGTTAATCCCCCATTGGTGGGAGACGCCGACTCAACACTTGTACGCGGTGACTCTATTTGTCTAAGCGCCTCCTCGAGAACGTGCTCGCTAAATAGAATAATCATCGACTAAGGTACGATTTAAACTCTTTTTTAAGAAATCGAGGTCTCCTATAACTATAATAGATTGTATACTAAATTCAAGGAGTTTTTAGCCTAGTTTCTCTTGTAACTAATCTGACTATAGCGTTGACGGCTCGTGCTATCTAGTTTAGGACTACTATAATTCGTTAAAGGGGGAAAAAATCAGAAATCAGAAATTCCCCGTGTAATAGGGTGTAGATCAGTGGGTTTTCCACCCATGTTGCTTCGAACAAAAGGGAATACAATCCAGGGAAATGCAGAAATTTTATGGTCGTGAGGATAGTAGACGAGATGAAAATGTACAGCCACTACCGAAAGAGTGCTGTTGCAGTACAGAGACGCCACTACGTTTGCAGGCTCAGAATCCCATCGCGATACAGATTGGGTACAGAGTAGTGCTCGTTATCTTATCGGACCACGGTTCCCACGGATCCGAACTGCTAAAGTTGGTACAGAGTAGCCGAGATTTAGTCGTTCAATTTAAGATGACCCTCAAAGCATTAAATCGATAAGAATAGAACTACTTAGACTTTGTAGTAGCCGCAACAAGCACAACGTGAAAACAAATATAAACCTTGCAAACCCGATACGAACTCCTCATGTTATTGACGCTAATGTGGTGTTTGCTACACGTGCGTCGAGCTCATGCGAACTTCGGCCCACGGCTCAGAGCACAGTTGACTTGGGAAATGCGAACTTGCGGTGCGTAAATTGCATTGCTGTGATGGTTTGAACGGCGAACGTGGAAACCCACCCTCGAGTCTGCTGCAACCACAGAATATGAAATACCGGTCAGCACTTTTACAGAGCGCAGGGTTTGACTCCGTTTCCTGGGTGATCAAACGCCCCAGGTCAGTCAGAAGCAACGGCCACAACCGGCGCAGAATGAAAAGAGACTTGATTTAACTGGGATAATTGGCTCTTTATGCTTTATCCCTAAAAAGCTTGCACATTCTGGATACAGTTTTGCTCCAATTTTCGTGCATTTTGACATTCAGCTAGGGGCAGGGGTGTTTGGGAAGGGAGGGGTGGGGAGGGACTGGCATTGCGGGGGTGCGATCATGGGCAAAGGGAGGAAGAAATTGTGTGTTCGTTGACCAGACATACACCACAATCTACCGCCGTACGATACATATACATACATACACGGCGCAACAGACCGGACTAGACTTCAAGCTCCCCACAATTGTCATCGGCCAGCGGCAATTCTTCGTCTCGACAACTACTTTCGCCGTCAATCATCACCATGGATCCTGGCGCGGCCGCTGAGGCTTACAATGTCAGCTCGAAAGGCGACCCGCAGAGCAAGCCGGCGAGGCCGTCGAGGAAGAAATTCGCTGTCCCCCCCGTCAAGCTGGCGTGTCTGGAATGGTAGGACAGCCATGAGGTGTTGGCGAGACTGACTTGCTGCTGACCTCATCACAGCCGTGCTTCACGAACTCGTTGCGACGGCAAGACAGAGTGCTCCAAGGTAAAGTAGTCAAGGACATTGGACTACGGCCGAGTCCACGGCAACCTAGCCGAGCCCCTTTTACCTCGCTAACGATCAACAGTGCATCAACAAAGGAAAAACATGTGTCTACACGCAGAGCAAACGCGGCGGGTCCCGGATCCGGCGCCGGCGCGTCTCGACAGAGAGCGGCGAGGGCTCGCCCAAGTTCAACAACACGGACTTGAACCAGTGCGTGCTGTCAGTCCTGCCCGAGCTGGAAGAAGGTAATCCTTTATCCAGTCGTTCCAGTTTTACAAAGTCGTAATTTAATTCGCGTTATCAAGGGACCTTTGCTGCCCCGCTCTCCTTGGTCGCCCCGGGTGGCGGTCTCAAACAACTCGATTTTTCGCTGGATGACACCCAGTTCATCCTCGACTCTATCTTTGCCAACAAGCCCGAGGGTCTAGACAGTGGCTATGAGACCCCGGGGCACACTGGCACGCTCTCCGATGCTGGGCAGCGTGAGGTCCCGATCAGGGTCTACTCGAGCGACGAGGATATGTGAGTTCTCGAACCTACCCTCAAGTCACTTCTCATACTCATTCCCCAACAGCCTCGGCGCCTATTACACCTTCATCCACCCCTTTTTCCCCATCTTGCCTGCTCCAGAGCCGGGTCAGGTGACCGATAACCATGATATTGGCATCCGACGAGCACCAGACGCCATACTCGTTAGTAAAAGCGCCCCGGACTTTGAGCCCTCGAGCCCGCTCAGTCTCGCCATCTCCGCCTCCCTCGTTCTCATTCCGTCTCCCGACGATAAAGACCCCTCTGGAACCGAGTCCCTGCACCTCCGCCGCGAGCAAGCTCAAGCGTTCGCCCAGTCGGCGTTTGAGAGCATCGAGATTGAGTCTGAGCTCATAGAATCGGGTATCCAGCCGGGAGAAGCGCTGAGCAGCGATCCGTTGCCGCTGAGCCGGAAGCCGTTTCATTCAAAGAATCCGCTGGAGAATGAGAGTATCATTGCTCTGATCATGTTGAGCACGTATGAGTACGCGCAGAGGGGGAACGTAACCAAGATGAGAAACAGAGCTGGCCAGGCGATCAACGCGGCAATCAACTTGGGGTTGCATGGTAAGGGTGACGAGGATGGATACTATTCGGAAGCGAATAGGCGAGTTTGGTGGATGGCTGTGAGTGAGGACAAGACCTGATGAGCGGAAAAGGTACTAACGTGTCGTAGTACATAATCGTTTGCCAAGGCTCTATCCTAAGCAATTCTGTAAGTGTTCTCCTAATGCTTGACAGTCATCTCTCTAATAAAAAATCCAGACCCCTCCTATCCTCCTCTACGACCCTCGCTTCACGACGACAGGACCAACCTTCGCTGGCGACCCAGGTGTACGTTCCCTCCTCTCATCTGCATCTTTCTCTAACCATTCCAGGCCTGGGCCGTATTCTTACAGTCTCAACAAGCCATAACCTCTGCCACCCAGTTCGCCATCGACCTTGACGCAACTCTCAGGCAGGGTTCCGATACAACCGCGATCTGGGACCGCATGCTTGAGCTAGAAGCCATTCTCGAGCCCCTGACGGTAGCAGCTGACACCTGGACGCTCGCTACTACTCCACATCTAGGCGTCGACTCGTCAGAAAAGGTTGTCGGGCAAGCTCTGAGAGGAATTGCTCGGATTAAGTTGAATAGGTCTTCTACTCCTGCCCCTTCTTATATCTTCATACCCAACACATCCCACTTTACGAGGAGAATAAAACACTAACACACGCCAGTGCGCGCATCAAACTCCACCGCTACTGCGCCTTCTCCGACGTCCCCGTCTTCTCAAAGAAGCACTGCGACCTGCCTCCCACGCCCAAAATTTCCACCACGTTACCCACAAGCTCCGCACCAAAAGCACCCCCTTGCGGGTGCAGCAGCACTTTTCACACCCTGCCCTCCCCCTCCGACATGACGACCCAATCCTCGCCAAGCGGCACTCTATGTCTAAACTATACTGTTCTGCCTTACACCTCGCACTACAGCGCAAATATTTGTCTGAAGTCCGCATTTGCGATCGCAATGTCATTTGCAGCATTGCCGTATCCAGTTGCTCGGAGTTCTTCCAAGCACCGCTCTCAGTCCCAGATCCAGACTCAGGACCACACCCACCCCCAAGGCCCGACACAGATCCAGCCAGAATTTTCCTACTCCTCACCCATCCCGCTCGCGTACCCACCGCGCATGATCCCCATCTTCGCGTGCTGCGCCATGCAGAGCAGCTATGTGCTGATCATGCTGAGCTACAAGACAAGAGCGATGGGCTTTGCCACTACGAACGGGGACGTGGGTGGCAAGGACAGCGCGGCGCAGAGGATGCTCGGGCAGCTCGGGGAGAGCCTGAAGATGGTCACGGAGGCATTGAAGAACTACAGTATAGCTTACGAAGCGTTGGGTGGGATGAGTGGTGTGTTTTCTCTTTTCTCGTCAATTTTTTTCTGCTCCTGCACTTTGTGAGAGTGTTCTGCAGAGATGCTGATAATGGGATAGATCAAATCGACATCGCTCTTCGATCTGTTAGTGCTGCTGCTGCTGAAGTTGGGGAGGCGCGGTGGTAGAAGCATGATCCTGTGCTTGGGCTGGATGTGCGATCATGGACGGTAGCCATGTTTTGTTCATCAGCCCCCTCTCTCTGTGCAATGGTCTGAGGCTTCTGTTTGCGCACGCTTGACGAAACAAAAACAGGTACAAAGTACCAGAGCACGAGAAGGAGGGTGTGCATGTACTAATAGCTAGGATATGGTATTTACAATCGCCACGAAATGAAACCTAATATATTCATAGTCTATCCTAGAGGCCATCTCATCATCATCGATTGGAGGCTGTACTGCTCCACGGAGTAAAAAGGGCTACTTCAAAACAGCAGCCCCTATCAACCTCACGTCTGAGAGCCGACAAACGAGAAAAGACCATTGAACAACTGTATGCACGCTCCGTCGAGATCCATGACCTTCAATCCACTCTATGGCGTGTGGCGAGTCTTGCCTCCATACAGTGAACTGAGCACAGGCGTGAGGCTGAGTCAGGGGCACTCAACAACTCTTGGCGATGAGAGCGATCACGCGAGATCAGGGGCGGCGAAAACAACCGAGAATGAAAACAACGAAAAAGACGGCGACTAAGCGAGGTCATGATACCGCACCACCTTGTCCCCATCCTGGCAGCCAGCCAGGCCTAAAACCCACGCCCTTATCTGAGCGCTCAACCGCGAATCACTCACCGTCGTTCGGCTTTGACGACGAAGAGGGCGGTACGGAGGTGATTGATAGCCGCTCGAAAAGCGTTGGTGGGGAGGATAATGATGCAAAAAGGTCAGACGATGACCCCAACACGAAGACCGGAGGCTGAGTCTAGGACGAGGTTGGTGGTGGAGGAGAGGAAGCGGTTTAGGTCAAGGGGAAAAATGTTTACTTTCTAATCTATTTGATCGTCGCCGCTGTAGGGCAGATTGTTGTATAAGCTGCTTGGGTTGAGTTATAGAAAAAGCTCACACTGTCCTTGTTGCTCCCTCTCATCCTCAAGGCCGGATACGTGCTATAGTTATGCTTCTCTCTAGCTGACACAAAGCTTCGTCGAGCCTAGATAACCCCTAGAGCCAGTACTAGCAAGAACCGAAAGACCATTGCACTTAGTTACCAGACCGCCACTCGCCCGCCTATACACATTCTCTAGGCTGAAGATTCGATAGACGGGGCCAGGGACTCGAGGCTCACCGGCTAGAGAAGCCCTGTCTCGGCCAATTCTGGCCACAGAGTCAGCGCGGCCATTTGGGAGATATAGTTACCCGTCATAGTCAAATTTCGCCCTGCCTTCCTCAACCCAGGTCTCCAGGATAAACTCTCCGGCTTCTACTAGTCGAACAGGTGTGCTCTTCACTCCTCCAAGGTCCTTCCCCACGGTCTCACTGCCCGCCTTATCCCCCGTCTGTAGGCTCGGCTCCGAGGGTATCCAAGGCTGGGGATGCTGTCCTCATATTAGCACAATCTTCCATCCTGCAACAAGGATACTCACCCCGATAGGCACCTCCGCCTCATCCCTCAACTCAACCGCCACACTAAACGTACATCCCCCAGGTAGCGGCGCCAGCTTACTACACGCGTAATCTAACCTCCTGATAGTACCCCTCAACTGCTCCTCGACATCTGCTCTCTTAACCCCGGCCTGCTCCCCCTCGACCCTCCCCTCAAATTCCGTCCAGCGCTCCTTCTCCCCTACCACCGGGAACCGCTCCACATCGAACATGAACCTCTCCATCACCTCCCCCGTATCATCAAATATCGGGACAGCGATCCTCTTCACGCTGCCCTTCTGCAGCAGCACGGATATGGAGGCGATGGACGAATTGATCCAGTCGCAGACGGCTGGGTGCCGCGATTGGTGGACTGGGAAGTTGTAGGCGCGTGTGGTCATAAAGGTTGTCGGTGGGTAGATTCCGCGGGTATAAATGATAGTGTGCAAGGCGACAGTGAGGAAGGAGGTTAGCGTTTGCTGTAAAGAGAGGGGCGTTGTGAGCTGGAGGGGCTCGATATGAGGGGCGGCCATCTGGGGGTAGGTGTGCCGGTGATGTCTCCTTCGAGATGGGCGGTTTCTCCTGCAGAGCGCGTATTACCGACTTCCTGAACTCATGCCCGCCACGTGAAGCAATGCAATGCAATGCCAGCCAACCTTGGATTGTTGTTGTGGTGGGGAATACGGTCGAGGACAGTCGAGCGCGCAGCCTTCTTGCACGAGTCGCGTTGACGGTCCTCCCTGACGCGCTCCCCAAATTCTCCGAATACAAACTCTAAATCTGGGCCTCCACACGAACCTTGCCTTCAGCCACTTCCAAGCCCGGCACGACCTCACAAAGCGAACAAACGAAAACCAGTCGAGGAATAAACAACGGGATGGCCGGAACCATGGAGGACCAACTGCTGTCTTTGCTCGCAGAGACTCAGCTCTCCGCTGAAGGCCCCCGCAAACAGGCCGAGCAGCACCTCGAGCAAGCGAAGACCAACCCCGCATTTCCAGGCAGTCTGGCTGCTATAGCCAGCCATGCCAGCGTGAGCCCGCAGATCAGACAGAGCGCTCTCCTACTGCTGCGGACCTTTGTCGAGCGGAATTGGAGCGGCGAGAGCGACGATGGGCCTGTGGTGCTGATCGACGATCAGGTCAAGGAGGCGTTGAGGCAGCAGATGCTGGAGCTGGCTACGAGCGGGGATGCGGATAGGAAGATCAAGAGTGCTGCCTCGTATGTGCTCAGGTCCCAGCAGCGATAGTTATGCGAAGATGTTAACGGGACCAGGTACGTGGTAAGCAAGATTGCCAACGTCGACTTCCCTGACCAGTGGCCGAATCTCCTCCCTGCGATACTCCACCTCATCCCGAGCGCGACAGATGACCAGTTACATGGCGCCTTGAAGGTGCTCTCAGACTTGGTGGAAGATTCTCTGAGCGAGGACCAGTTCTTCTCGGTTGCGCGCGATATCGTCAAGGTGGTATACGATGTTGCGGTCAGTCAAGTACGGAAACCACTCCTCCGCGCCCTGGCCGTGTCGGTATTCCGCGGAACGTTTGATATCATGGATATGGTCAAGGACGAGCATGGACCTGAAGTGAAGGCATTTGCGGATGAGGTGATAGCTGCTTGGTCTCCGTTCTTTATGGAAGTCTTAAAGAAGCAGCTGCCTGCTAGACCTGCTGGCGGCGACGAGGGGTACGAGAGCGGACGCACTGAACAACCAGAATCTTGGAGAGGGATTATTGCTTTGAAATTACAGGTGGTCAAGACGTTGATGAAGATCCGGGCGGTGTTTCCACAACTATTGCTTCTGCAAAGCCCGGTCCTGTTTAGTGCTACGTGGGAGGAGCTGTCATTGTTGCAGGAAAGCTACAAGGACATGTATGTGGACAATGACGAGCAGGGACGTTTGGAAGATGCAGACGGGCTGCCATACACACTTGACTTCCTGGTCCTCGAAGAACTCGACTTTTTGCAATCTTGCTTGAGAGCACCACCCGTTCAGAAGGAGCTTGAGGCACAGCTGCAGCAGCAAGGCGGTGTTTCCGGGACACCCTGGGTTATGGATGTGATGAAGCTGGCCGTTGGGTATGCACAAATTCCCAAAGAGGAAGAGGATCTCTGGGATATCGATGTCAATCTGTTCTTGGCCGAGGAAACATCAGTCACAGCCAACTATACAGCTCGGACAGCTTGCGGCGATCTGCTCATCAAATTAGGAGAGTGGTTACACCAGGGTGCTCTCGAAGGTTTACTGTCATACACCCAGATCCTCTTCGCCAGTCAAGCCGCCACCTGGAGAACAAAGGAGGCTTCGTTGTTCCTTCTCACCCAGTTGTTGAACGATTTCTTGGATGTGGATAAGACTGTTGCTCCCGAAGTTGCCGCTGCATACCTGCCAATCGTTGAATATGCTATCAACCAACGAGACGAGCCCCTTTTCCGAGCTCGGGGCTACCTGATTTCTGGCATAATAGTCCAGAGCATTGCTGACCTCGGAGTCGGCTTACTCGAGCGCACCATCAAAGGCGTCAACAGCGACGAGGCCGAGGTTGTCAAGGTGGCTTGCATCAAAGCCCTTCAAGGCTTCGTCAAAGCACGTAACACGTTGCCTGCTGCTCACCAAGTTCCGATTGTCACCTGTATCTCCGAGTATCTTTACGCGAAGGACTTGACAGATCTGGAAGATGCCGACGACCTCTTGGTCACTCTGGTCGAGACGCTGCGCGCTGCAATCCATGTAGACCCCAGAATTGCTATTCAGGGTGGCAGTGGCGCTCTGGATCTCCTATTTGTTCTCGCGAAGCACGGAGCGGCAAACTTCCAACTGACGACGTTGGTCACCGAAACGTTTGAAGGGATCGTGGCATCATTATCTGCACGGCCAGCCTACACCGCACTTTGTGCTGCGGTCTTGCCTTCTCTGACTGGAGCGTTCGACGTGGGCGAGATGACTGGGGATGATCCTCTAGTTGAGGTAAGTTGCTGTGCGCTGCTCTTTGCACTTGCCAGGCTGACTTTTCCTAGCTCGCGACGGAGCTCCTTGCTGTGCTTACTCAGAATGGATCCGAGCCACTACCCCCTGGATATGTTGCTGCTGCGCTTCCAAAGCTCAATCGTTTGCTCATGGCCTCTGGAGACGGGGGTATCCTACGACCCGGTGCAGAGGCAATCAAATACATGCTTATGCACGATCATCAACAGGTATTTGCTTGGCAAGATGAGGTAAGCAGATCTGGTCTTGAGGTTTGCTTAATCATCATCGACAAGCTACTCAGCCCTGCAATCGAAGACAATGCTGCTTCAGAAGTCGGCGGCCTTGCCGCTGAGCTTGTTGAGAAGGCGGGCCAAGAGCGTCTCGGGCCCTACCTGGAACAGCTCTTACGTGCCGTTGCCTCGAGGCTTGCAACAGCTGAAGCTGCGCCCTTCATCCAATCCCTCATCCTGGTTTTTGCTCGACTCTCGCTTAATGGATCTCACGATGTCGTTGAGTTCCTGGCCCAGATTGATATTAATGGAAGGAATGGTCTCCAAGTTGTGCTTAGCAAGTGGCTGGAGAACTCTGTAATGTTTGCTGGATATGACGAGATTCGGCAAAAGTAGGTCTACATCACCCCTCGCATGCCCACTCATTAACACACAAAGCGTCATTGCCCTCTCCAAACTCTTCACGCTCAACGACCAACGAGTCATTCAGACTATGGTTAAAGGTGACCTCATAATCCCCAAGAGTGACCGGATCATGACCAGGTCTCAAGCCAAACTAAGTAGCTTCCCTGTACACGATCCCCCTCAACTCAGCTGATCAGTGCCACTCCAGATCCCGAGCAATACACCGTCATTCCGGCACCCCTCAAAATTCTCAAAGTTCTCATTGAAGAACTGCTCTCTGCCTCCGGACATCAACGAGCCGCAGCCTTCGCCGCCGAGTACGCCGACGAAGAAGCTGACGACGACGGGTGGGAAGATGTCCACACCAACGTGCTGGATCTGGGACTCGGTAGCACAAAAGCAGAGCTGATGGCTTACGGAGAAGGACAGGGCAGCTTCTCGCGCCAGAGAGATGACGAGACGCAGGCTTACCTCATCGAGTTCTTTATCCGCGCTGGGAGGGAGAATCTGGCGGGCTTCAATGAGATTTATGCGGCGCTCAGTGACGATGAGAAGAGTAAGCTGCAGGAGCTTGCTCAGGCTGCTTGACCAGTACTTGGAATCTGCACAGATGGGAGGGTATGAATTTTGAGCTGAGCAGTTATGAATTCGTTGGCGTTATTTTCTTCCTCTGCTCTCTGGGGTGAGAGAAGATTATCCAGTTTTGGCCCGTCCCGGCTTCTTGCGATACGGCCGAACATATTATTAAGAGATAGAGGGGGTTTCTCGGGGCGGGAGTATACTTTTATCACTGCAAGAGCCGCGTCTATGGTGCTATCTCCTGCAGGCATGGGTTTGAGTTTTGTATAAACCTTGCTTCATGGTTTAGGCAGCCGAGAGCAGAAAGTAGAAAAGAGAAGAGAGGAAGAGAATAGTACATAGATTAATTTACATCAAGCCTCCCAACCCCACCCACTTTACTTGGTATGCGATATTGATATTGTCCTCCTCCCCGCCTAAAACACCCCGGCCCTGGAGTGCAAATTCATCGTTGACTCTTCTCCTGCCTGGCATTCCCCTCCCTCTCCATGCCCTCGCAACCCGCCGCCTTCCCCACCAGCTCCTCGACTCGGCCCTCGAGACTGCTCGGCCTTGGCTCGGCGCGCTGCTGGCTCGCAGCTTTCATCTCCCCAATCCCCGCTTCTGCGTCTTTCTTGCCGCTTTCCTGCCACACGGCCGAGCCGGTGAGGTTGCCAATCTGGTGCAGTGCGGTTGTGTTAGTCGGGGGCCTTTTCCTGCTGGTGGTTTCGGGGGTGGAGAGGTGGGAAGGGAGATGATGCGTACGGTCTCCTCGACGTATCCTTTCGCATACTGGGCGTGTCCGGTGAGCATGCTTGCGTTTTGGCCTTGGCCTGTATTGGTGTTGGTGTCGGAGTTAGGGGCTGACATTTTGACGAAATGTCTCTTTCTCGAGGGGTTTGAAAGTGTTTTGCTCCTTTTCTCTTTGGGTCTGTTTCTTTGATGGGTGGAGACCGAGAAGTGATGCAGCGGCATCACAGGAGGGAGGGAGAGCGGGGAGTGTTGTGGTGATGTCATCAGTTCGGTCGAGTCTACTGTGCCGGTTAGTGCATGGTGGCGACGGCGGCGTACAATTTGTGAGATTGACTGCGGGGCTCAGGAACCAGTCACGCTTTGAGGCCTCTCAAGTGGCTTTGGTTTTGACACAATCTGAACCAGAGAACATTGCCGTCTTGAGCTGAAGCGAGAAGCGAGTTCTGATGCAACGTCAACAAAAAAAACGCCTGCTTGATTGAAAAATGATATCTTTTACGCCTCCTCTATTCTGCTAACTCGTCCAATGGATATACCACCATCATCTGTATCCAGACAGTAGCAGAATGCCTTTGCTTGTCAAAAGTGCTGCAACTGAAAAAAGGGCAGCACGCCTCACGTCCGCGGACACCGCAGACGTGACCTCGGGCGAGGCGAAAGTGTGGACGGCTGAGCGTCAGACCGTGTACATAAAAGTCACCGTGTCACATCTCAAAGACCTAGATGCGTGAGAGCTGAGCAACTCGAGCACGGAGAACTCTCAGCCTCGGCACTCGTTACACGACTTCGCGGGGTACAGGTCTCGTAAAGCTTATTCTGCGCCGCTGGGATTCTCGGCCATGCTGCAGTCAGATACAGGATGACATCTCGGGATGGAGCCTATTAGCTGTGTTTGATGTTTGGCTCCCGTAAGCTGCATCACACGCTGGCCACCCTGATGATCCCCATAGAGTCCCCAGACTTGGGCCAGGGTACTGCAGGACCCGGGATATACCACCATTATCTGACATGCAGCGTCAGCTATTGAATTGTGCAGAAGTATGATCTTCAGGGCTGCGTTTGAACGGTACAATGATTTCAGATGTTACGTGACGCTGCAAGGGGTTTGTGGCGGGAATGCTCCTTGCGGTCACAGGATTGTGCATTTCAGCCCCAGGGGACCGCATGACGCATCCTAGGCTCTCGTGGAATACAAGGAGAAATCCTATAAGTTACTGGCTTGCTCCACTGCAGACGTCAGTTATTCACTGATCTCATCGAACGAGAAATTCAAGTAAGCCATTCCATTCCTTGAGTGGGCCAATAACACCTCGGCCACGCAAAATGAAGACAGCGACCTTCTCCCTCCTCCTCTCAAGCGTTATGGGTCTGGCAGTCTGCACCGCCGGCTTCCACTGCCCTGACGCCACGTGGGGTGGGTGTTGTGCTGAGATTGATGCGAATAAAGCAGGGCATACTTGTAAGCTTCTCTCTCCCATCCTTTGCCCGTCTCCTTACCTGGTTTCATCCGAGGACTTACTCGATACAGGCTCTGGTGCGCAAGCTCTGGAAACTCCCAACCAATATTCCTGCGCCGAATCTGGTGGGCTCGAGACTTGTTGTCATTACGCCCCGTATGTGGTAAGTAACCTATCTGTTTTGGCCGGTTGGTGGTGTGGGCGGCGAGGGGGGCTACTGATTGGAGGCTGACTGGCGTAGGTGCATGCTGCGCATCCGTTGATTTGTGTAGATCCTTCGGTCGCTGCGTAGAGTCACTAGTACTCGTAGTATTTGGAATGGGCGACTGTGAGGTCAGGAGATGTAAATTGAATTTGCTGGGCCGTGTGGATGTGACACCCGCATACGATAAAATCTAGCAAGCATAGTCGGACATTGTCTCAATCAAACACAAAAAAGGTTGGCAAATATAACGGTTCAATATCTCTAAAAAAAAGGTTGCGCACCGGTTATTGGAATACAAGTCGCTGATTGAGCTGGGATTGCCGAGTTTTTTCGTACTCGCTCAAGGCTAGAGAGCATTCAGAATCAGGATATGGTGTCTAACTGGTAGATAACATGTCTCTCAACACCCATGGGCGAAGGACTATACTGTAGTCTGCATCAACCACTTCTGTTCACCTTGAACACCAGATATTCGAGTAATAGATGATACCGTAACCCCAACCCCCTAAAAATCTGCAGTTATTCTGGTTACTAGTGCGGAGTAAACTATCTACTTTGTTATACCAGTTATTAGTCATCCGTGAGTACTACCCCTAAATGCAGGGTTAAGCCCTCGCTTAGCTTCGGCTGACAGTAA
The DNA here is from genome assembly GCA_024741835.1 of Diplocarpon mali. Classification (NCBI taxonomy): domain Eukaryota; kingdom Fungi; phylum Ascomycota; class Leotiomycetes; order Helotiales; family Drepanopezizaceae; genus Diplocarpon; species Diplocarpon mali. The sequence goes on from JAENRP010000210.1 coordinate 28,081, forward strand.
ACAAACGCCGCTACGCAACGGGTTTGCTAACTAGGGCAATCACCGCACAATCTAATTTTCTCATGAAGGATCAGGACAAATAACCAACAGATTGCGTGCCCTTCAACTCACTCGCGTCGACATACTTATTGTAATTAAATTCCGCCGCAGTTGGGAGGCTTGTGCCCCGAACTAGCTGCCGCTAGACATTGGGGGTTACTTATAAAAGACGTGTACACGCCAACACTAGAGAGACTAGCGCAGGCGCCAGATGGCTACTTCACTCCCTAGATAAACCCAAGTCCCTGAGAATCTTACATTATTCAAAGCATCAGTCAATCTTCATTTTATCATCAAGAAAAACCAGGATCATTGCTGTGAAGTGACTCTGTCTATCTAATATATAGAGACGAAGTACGTTTTGCGAAATTCCTTATTTTCACTTGCTCCGTAATCCATTCAATCGATTATTGAGGCTGATGGGTTGTATCAGTAGAAACAGAAACTCCTGATAGTCTTTTAAAACAAACCCAAGCATCATAACACACCGCCCTTGCTGCCAATAACATCACCAAAATCACTAACAGCCTCAAATTTTCCTACATTACCTTCGTTCATAATGTATCCATTGTCTGCCTCTGTTGGCAAGTTATATGTATCCATTGAAAATCGCGCACCTACTGAACATATTCTTTTGGGCAGACTACAGCTCGTCAGCCTCCTCAATGTCTTCGAACAATGGCCTTCAGGTCGGCAACAGATCGACGAAGCTCCGCTCTCTACCACACCTCCCTAATGAGCTGTGGGATCAAATATTCAATCCCCTGGAGTTAAGGGACATCCAAGCAGTTCGCTTGGCTACGAAGCGATGGACAGACATCGCATCTCGTCACTTGTTCAAACCCACCTTCGTCTTTCGCCGGGATCGAAAGGACATTGAGAGATTTGAGAAGGTAATGGATAATCCAAGTATGCTCGCTGGAGTCACTGCCCTGCGATTTGAGACTGGGCAGATGGGGATCTTCTGCGTTGCTAGTCGTCTTGGAGAGCTGTATAGCCTCCAAAGAAACTTACTTGAGACTATGGAGGCAGGGGCCTACAATAGCAGTGCCGAGGAAGCTGTCGCGCGTGTGGATTCCAGGATGGAAGCCGCTTCGTCCGAGTAGTATGTACTCCCGATGATACAGTTCTCCAAAGTGACAGCAGTATGGAATAACTTCTGATATAGTTCGATATGGAATATCAAAGTGCACAGTGCTGGCCAGGACTTCAAGGACTCATCCCGCCTCGCCAAGATCCTCCAATCAATCACTGCACTAAAGAAAATTCATATCACACGGACATCGACTTGCTGGGTTGGTGACAGTCTTCTTGATGCGTGGACTGCTGGGACCCATAATTCATATTTCAAGAAATCAAATGAAGAATTGGCGTCTCTTTTCAAGGGGATAAAAGATAAGGGCCAAAGTCTGGAGGAGTTCAAACACGATCAGATTCCAGTCACCTTCTTCTCTTCGCCTATCCTTGGAATTACCTTGCAGCCACTGTCCCACCTGCGAACCCTGCACATGACATTCGGTGCAACGCAAACACCCATGAAGGTCTTTTGGATAAGCCTCGGTTCCGTTCTTCGCTCCATGCAAGCACTCGAGGACTTGCGGTTTGGGTTTTCGTTCACTGACATTGGCCTTGGACTTGCCCACGCTGGTATATGGAACAGCAGAAATGATGTGCGCTACTGGTATGTGCCATTGTGGATGATCCTCGGTTCTCATACGTGGCCGAACTTGAAGAAGTTGAAGCTTGAAGGCATGGTCTTTTGCGAGACTGGACTTGCGGAGTTGTTGGAAAGACATGCGGACACCTTGAAAGAACTAGATCTTTCAGGACTCGCTCTGTGGCAAGGCACTTTCAAGGGGCTATTTCGTCGTCTGAGAAACTCGCTTCACTTGGATTCATGCCATATCTGGGGCATTCTTCGTGGACTTCAGACGCGCAACGAGGCATGGTACATTGTTCCAAGAAAGCCTGTCTTCTACTCCGAAAATGAACTCTGGCCTCCACGCTACGCAGCTTACATGGATGAATGCTATCAGAAATATCTGCCGTCCCTCAACCCTTGCAAGCGCGAGGGCCTGGGGAAAATGTTAGAGGAGTTCTTGATCTCAGATGGTCCCTGGCCGATGAAAGACGAAGACACCTTGGCACCTTACTTAGCCCAACAACCGTGCCGAGCCGCATCATACACCGCCGAGGAGCTTGAGCAGCGATGGAACTTGGATGTGGTCTTGGAGAAAGGTTTCGGGGATTGGGACCGAGGCTGGGGGGTTCTCGGGGATATAAACCCGCTCACTCGCGAGGAGATTCTGGAGAAATACTCGGATCGGACACAGTACGACTGGTTTGGATTCAACAAGGCTGGCTACGATGAGAACGGCACTCACCATACGAATGCCGTAGTTCCACATTGGCCGAACCTTGATAACCCTTTGCACGAGGCGACTGCACGGCGGAAGATTCTAAGACTGATCAAGGATCAAATTCCAAGATTACGCGATGTGGAAATCGGCGCGTAATAGGGTGGGGGAATAGATTTGCCAGTTCAGAGGTGGATAGTACGTGCGACTTGGCAAGCTTAATTTGGGAGTTAGAAACTAGTAGGTGGAAGATTCGTCACGAGCATCTCTTACTCATTTTATATAGCAGCAGCGTTTAGGGCTTGAGAATACTTTGTGATCACAGGGGAAGATGAATGTAAGCGATGAATACGTCCTAGTCTGCTCTGCTAATCCCAAATAGACAGTCTATAACCGTCAAGAACAGGGAGTTGATATGACTATCAAATAAGACAGATTGTGAAAATGCAGTTGTAGATAGTATCAAACTTGTGCATAGGACTCTATTTGCGTCAACTCACTAGCGATTAGCCGCTAGACCTTATATCTTGTCATTTTAAACTCTATCAGAAATAATAGTCCGACTGTTAGACTTGCTAGCAGAGCACCACTGACAACTCAAAACAGATGCCAAAATTAGGGGTTTGAACATATGTAAAATAACAACCGAGGGCGGGCATATTCACAATGATCAACGGGATTCTCTCCTGGAAATTAGTCGAAACGTTTTCTTCATATATAGGCTATGAACAATCATAATAGCCGATGCATTGATACACTTGGCGGTTAGAGCCTTCAACGTCAATTTATCAAGTTTTTCCATGTGAGGTGAGATGGAGCCGAAGCCTGAAGTGTAGACACGGTCTTTTGCGCTCGAGAATCCCTTTCTCGCAGTCGTTTATTACAGTCGAATAGTTGCAAGACATTGACAAGGTTTACATTACGGGATTAAAGGAGCCGAGGCTCTGCCCCATAAACTACACCGCATGAAAGATATTCTCTACCAGATCTCACAAGACAAGCTCGGCGCCATACGCACCTGATATAAAGTGAAGTGAAGCAACTCTAAAGAGAGGCTGCGAAGTGACTGATGAGTGCGTACTGAGAATTGGTTCTTCCCGCGAGCAACAGGACTACTCTAAAGCTGAATCTTAATCACAGTGTCAAGCTTCTAAGCATATTCACAGATTTCCAGTTTCCAGAATTTCCCTAGATGGCTTTGCGACTACAAAATGAGAAGCGAATTTGTGACCAGGCGACATGAGGATATGACGTATGCTGCGCAGTAAGCAGCCTGAGGCTCTAGTGACCTGCTTATGTAATTAGCCCCTGAAGTGGCCATGGAGCAACCCTACTTAGGGAGCTCAGTTATATAGCTAGATTCGAATTTACAAGCTTCTGCTCACCACTTGGAGAAACCCCTAGTTTTACAGCTCGACACGCATGAAAGGCCCGGGGAATGCTTTCCTCGAATAGGTGCTGCGACCCCGCATCCCACAGACCAATTACCCCGCCCCCAGTTCTTTTGATATATTCTCTTTCGGCCTTTGGACTGGGATCTACTTCTGATAACAAAATCCTACTGTTTGCGAATTTAGAATCACCGGGTGAGGTGCGAGCTTCACGGAGGCCGATCGGTCAGTCGAAATTGCCCTTTTTCCACGAATCGAACCGCGGGGACTCACCGCTCTGTGCTTAGAATGCTATTACTTCTAGATGAATACGCAGAGCTGATCTGGAGCCAATTTATAGAAAAATAGTGTGTCAACTCGTAACAGCCCCTTTGTTCTGGAAATCCCGCTGTCTCGAGCTCGACCTGCAGTAAGGCACGTGAGAAGCGTGTATACTCCGTTGACATATACTTGCGTGGACACGAACATCATGAGCAAAAGCCACTGTCCTGGACTGATTGAGACTTACATTACAACTAACTTTCATTTTCCGCACATGATGGCGTATATCTGGAGTGGCATAGCCATCATCATGGGCCTCATCACATACTGGGGACTTTCGGGCTCCAAACAATATCAAAAGTCGAAAAAGGCTCAGCAAGCACTAGCAATGAAACAGGCTTACATGGCAATGAACAATAGAAAAGCACCAAACGAGAGACTTTCAACTAGCGAAGTATCCCCCCTCCGTCTACGAAATTATTTAAACATATCTGACACACTGCCAGAGCGCAGCTTCTAAACCCGATGCGCTCAAAATCAGCCAGGTACGGATGTTTCTCTGCAGAAGATATATCCGATTGACATGAGCAGCTTTGGGTATATCCGATCAAGTCGCTACGCGGATGCCAAGTCTCAAGCGCAATGATGACTCGAGAAGGATTCTACCTTGACCGACGCTTCATGCTTCTCAGAGACCATGAAGAAACACCCCCAAAGCTGGAGAACATGCAGATCTCTAAGATTGCTAGCATGTGTCTCTTCCATACATCTATAGGTCAAAACAAGCTCGTCGTCACCTACCGAGCGCCGGGCTCGAAATCAACAAGCAAGGCCGACAGTATCGACATCCCGCTAGATCTAGAGTCTTTCGAGAACTTGGAAAAGATCCCCATAGAAATGTACGGGAGCCGGACCACTGGATATAATGTGGGCGATATTTACGGCAAGTGGTTTTCCGAAAGATTTGGATTTAAAGTCGTACTGGCCTTTTGGGGTGGGAATCCTCGCCCAGTCCTGGGAAATTTGCCAGGTAAACCTACCAATCACGGACCGAAAGCGAAGAATGCGATTGCCAAAATCTTCAGCTCAGTCCCTGTCTTAGGATCGATGTTGAATCCAGATGATTACGGTATTGCGTTCAACGATTGTGCGCCGTACCATGTGATTAGTGAATCTTCGGTTGCGAATGTTACAAAGCGTCTACCTTTAGGCGTGGAGATGGATCTCACTAAGTTCCGCGCGAATATCGTACTTGAAGGCTCACCGGATGCCTGGTCAGAGGATTTCTGGGCTGAGTTAACCTTTAGCAACGATAGCTCCAGAATCCTTTTGACAGGTAACTGCGGGAGGTGCAAGAGTCTGAATGTGGACTACCATACCGGAGAGAACGGTACAGGGAAAGACGGAGAAGTTCTGAAGTTGCTACAGCTTGATAGGAGAGTCGATCCAGGAGTCAAGTATAGTCCCATTTTTGGAAGGTATGGTTTTGTCGAGAAAGGTGGAGAGGGAAGTGTCCTGAGAGTTGGGGATGAGGTTTTTGTCAGCCGGAAGAATAAGGAGAGGACTAAGTTCTGTGAGTTGTTCTTTCTTTGTTTCAAATATGAGCTGACTGCTATTCAGATTGGCCCGGCGTATCGACCCCCTGGTAGATTTATGAGATATAACCCGCCAGGTCCAATCTGTAAAGTATGTCGCCCTATTGACTTGGCTATTCCTAGCGCTGTTGCTTAGTTGAAAGAGTTCGGGCTTATTCATCGTTTTCAAATGTCTTAGCCTTCTCTGTCGCTGTCTTGAGAAACTTGTTCTTCTGAGAGAGGACTTTAGTACCATAATACAAACGTGAAACAAAGACAGCTGCCAGAGCTGACCTGCTATAGATTCTGCTGCTCCAGGCTGCTCTTCTCATAAACACTACTTTGAGAAATCGCACAGCTCTGCCCCCAAAAATCATATCAGGGAATCCACAGAGCTCATCAAGCGCCTTAAAAAGTGCAGGGGTCCTAGAGCTCATCATTAAAGGACTATGTTAGTCAACGAAAGTCCTCTTGGGCCATTCCAAGATACAATAAACTGGGGGCATTTGAAAATGGTCGCTGTATGTAGGAGAAATGACCACCAGATCTAAAGCCATGCCCAATCTCAAGTCTTTCGTTTTCCTCGGCATTTGGTAGGCAGAGATTGATTTGCAGTACCAACAAGTAGAAGAGCCCTTGGCGAAAAGATTGAGGAATACCCAAGTTCTGTGAAAATGATTTCTCGTTACTCAAGTGAGCTTCGTGCGCCCATTCATATTATTGGAATTAAAAGCATCATGGAGAAAAACGCCAATTCAGATCAGCGGGTGCGCAAGATTCTAACCCAGTAGAGTCAACAAACTCCGGGCGAAAACTCTGATGTCATGTGACTATAACGCGGCTACAACCCATCCTAGATCTCTGCACCTACAAACTCCAGCCCGATCTAAAACCTTGAATATTGACGGCCATAATTTTTATCAGTTCGGGCCGCCATTCCGACTTCCTGAAGCTAGCACGTGATACTTAGATTAGCGTCGATTGCATCTAATTTTCCCCGAATGTAATTTCACCACGACGTCCCTTGTCCACAACGACATACAATACCACCCCACAAGCTCTCTCGCATTGAGCCTGAAGGAAACAAGCGCCACAGGCCTCAGAGCAATGGCACCCCGAATCAAATCTCAAGAAGCAGCTTTCCGGCATTCACGCAAGCCAGCGCCCAAACCGAAGGTGCCAGAACCGAGAAACACGGCGACGGGAAACAAGGTTGCGAAGAATAAATCGAGAAACGAAAGGAGGAAGGCCGCCAGGAAAGTCGCAATGCTCATGAAGGCGCAGGGACTGAGTACGGGTGGTGAGGAGAAAGGGAAAAAGCAGAAGGAGAAAGAAGCGGAAACTGCTGTAGAGGAGAAGGGAAGCGACGAGGAGGTTGACGATTGAAGGTCCAGGGCTTTGGGAGTACTTTCAAGGAGTTGCGAAGCCTTAGCGATACTCGTCGCTCGTGCGGGGAAGGATTGGCCGGGCTTTGAGCTGGAAGAGCCCTTGGAATGAGCAGCGGCTTCGGTTCTCGAGTACAGGCGCCGCTCCAGGTTTTTAAACCAAAAGGGTCAATGGTTAGTCCTAAGTGACTCTTGAGAGGAATTCGTGTCTAATGTCGACCAGATTATACTACCTTGATAGACACAGCGTATAACCATTAAAAATAAACAGCGCATTTATTACGACTTTCTTAGACCGGCAGAAGTTATGCATGTGATTTTGCCAGTTGAATATCACCCATGAGTAGTGCTCGTCTGTTTGATAGAGAGCACTGGGAAGTGCCTTGACTATTGGTGGCAGATCTTACGCGACCCATACCAGTCACAGCTCCCGGAGGCTTTACTGCAAATGGTCACCTCGAACCCATCATTCAGCTCGTGGGCTGTGTCTCGGTGAGCTTATCGGCGGAACATCCTGGGAATGCTGCGCCACGCACATCAGAACCTCATGAGCCAAAACGAAGAAGCTTTAGACTACTGCCTGTCATGTAATTCACACAGATTATCCAAATTATCGACAAAAAGATGTCATTCGGATTCTCAGTCGGCGACATTATCCTCTTGATCCAACTCGCGCATAAAAACGTTCGTAATTGCAAGGAGGCGGGCGGCGAGTATCTCGAAATCGCTCGCGAAGTTCGCAGTCTTCACAGCGTCCTGCAGACTGTTCGCGACGAGGTGGAGCGCGCAGACTCCATATTCTTCAGTGCTGGGCCAGAGAAAACGAGAGAGCTGACCAGCATAACGGAAGGCTGCAAGGGTGTGTTGGAAGGAATCGATGCGCTTCTCACAAAGTATCATGGCTTGGCGCCCGATGGTATAGAAGTGGGCAAGGCGACCAAGCTGTGGCAGCGCTGGAAATTCGGGACCGAGATTGAGGATCTGGGGAAATTGAGGTGGAAAGTCATAACCTACACGTCCACACTTGCTGTTTTGGTCGATTCGATCCATATAAGAGCCACTGAACGGGTGGGGGGCATTGCGGGAAGAATTGAGAGCCAGGTGGAATTTGGGTTTGCTGAGTTGCAGAATCGATTAGCAGGATTTGAAGATATGAGAAAAGCGGTGCTGTTCATCGCAACAAGGGCCCGTGCATCAGAGCGCTACCAGGCCATGACCTCGGTCTTGTCATTGTCAACTTATGCGGACGACGATAAGCAGGTTTGGAGGCAGTTCAGATCGCAGCTCGTTTCGTTGGGTTTCCGCAGTGATTCGCTTGATCGCCATACGGAGGTCTTGAAGGCTTATATGATGAAGCTGGACCAGACTGGGGTTTTGGATGAGGCGGTCGGACAGAGCTCTTCGGCAACACGCTCCTGGTGTGATAACGCAGCTTTCCGAAGTACAAATCTCTCCTTGCTGGGAACTGTTGAGACGGGGGAGCAGAGTTACAAAGGAGAATTCGCGGAGGTCGGCCCTCAAAAAACCTTGGAACTTGAGACATCAGCAACAAGGGAACTTGAGCCAGACATTGCAAGGAAAGATTCAGGCATGAATGCGAGTCGAATTGCCTTGAGTTCGCCAGTGACCTCAGAAACTACAGCTCATGAAAGACGTCGTATTCCTCGCATCAAAGTGGAACAACCCGCTTCTTTGCACTCAGACGAGAAGCGAAGGCCTCCAGCAGTGTCACACGCTGGCAGCACATCGATTGGAAACGGCAAAGACCAAGTGCGAGGTTTCGGCGAGCCTGAAACCGAAGTTGATTCTGTAATCGAGGTGCCACAGACTAGACGACCACTTCCATATGCCGAATCGTATTACTCGTCATCCGAAGCTGCCACCAGTCAATCAACGCTAAGTAAAGAACTAGCCGGCTCCATGAACAAGTCTTCACCATACAAAAGCATGAGGCCCCAAATTTCAAACCGGCCGACTAGCTGGGCAGGACCGGATAGCCGCAGCTCGAAGACGCCAGTCAAAATGCAGAACTCTCGGTCACAACCAGAGTCAGTAGAAGATTTGCTTTCAGATGACTCGATCACAGAGTTGAGAACAGCACCTCGCATGAGAAAGGAAGGGGCGGATAGACCCGTCAGTAGCGAACAGAAATTTGATGACTGGCTCAACTTGCCTGGTAAGAAGATGTCGGCTTCAGCGCGTAGCTATCCTACAGAACGTCAACAAAAGCCACAGCAACAGAAGTCATTCTCTAGGAGTCACGAAGACCTGGGAAAACGTCATAGTCGCCGAAATAATGTGTCTCCAAACCCAGCTTTTCTGCCCCAAAACCGCGATGATCTCGACTCCCCGGGTTTTACCGCCCGCGGATCAGCTCGAGCCAAGGTCAGGGAAAAGAAGAAGTCCGTCGAAGAGGTGGTCCACGAGAGCACGAGAAACAAAGGTACCAGAAGCCATGAGCCAGATTCTGAGAGTGTCTATAGAGACAGAAGAGTGCCATACTCCAAAGGACAAAAAAAAGGTGGCCAGTCCTACGATTATCGAAAAGGAAGATCTCGCAGCCCAGAAGCTATCGTAGATGGTAAATCAGTGCCGTCGTCACAATTCCAAGCCTTAGCAAAAGCTGCCTTGGTAGCTGGTGCAGTAGAGGCATTCCGTGCGAGGAATGAGCCTGGAGGTTGGGCCGGGGAGAAAGCCAAGCGTATTTTGACAGCCGCAATCAGCGCAGGAGGCATTTCTGCTGCCGACTCCGGCTCTGACGCCACCGATGCGGAGTAAAGTGGCAGTTGAGGCTGTCGACAAACGTGAGCGAGGACGATTGTTAACAAAGAGTTTGTTGAAAGTTCTTGGGTGAGGAAGCTGTTTGACCTCGGTAAACAAGAAGGCAGATGGAAATGAAGTTCTTTGTATTGAATAATTAAGCAGTTGTGCTTTAAGGTGTATTACTCGGATGTTTCTAAAGATATGATATGGTGCTCATGATCCCGAAGTCAATTATTTTGATTAGCTCTTACTATCGAAATCGAAGGGGCTTGTGTTAAAACTCTGATCTCAAGAATATCATGTTGGTCTATTGCTAGGTAGTGCGCACTCTAAACGCTATACAGAAAAGTCAGTGTCTCATCTACGTCTAGTTTAAGAAGAATCTGTGTCTATGAGCTACGGGACTTGGGAGTTGAAGAGTTTCGACTATGGCTGGTATCAACTGATGGGGAGGGCTGGGATATTTATGCTGAAGAGTTCGAAGATATCTCTGTACAGAGCGTGGCAGATGAAAGTGCTTACTTGACGTGAATAGCCCTATTATTACTGATGATTACTTGCTGCAGGGACTATATATCTATATCTATATGTATATCAATACATACATATATCTGTATACAACGGGGAACTGGCACTGATGCGAGGTATAGACTCGGACCGTAGGCCATCAAATGTTTCAACGAACCCGATACCATTGATGAACAATGCCAGGAATACGCAAGCAAGTTTGTTAGAACACAGTTGAGAGTGTTGACAAGCGCATAGAAAGCTGGGAAGAGAGAATGAAGAAAAGACAAATAAAGGACCGAGATACGGGGGCGCGCAAATCGCCAACTGCAACTACGAAGCGTGCGAGGACTTGACGGTATTTTGATTCACATCCTATCGAATACCAGGAGAGATGGATGCAGGTCGAGGTGGTGAGCTAAGATGCAAGGTCGATATATGGGCTTGAGTTGTTCCTACAACTTTACGCACGCAATGAAGACGTCCGAATCGAAACTCTGCTGCCGGATGACGTCTTGGCTTGATGAAGTTGTGATGCATGCGGATAGAAAATAAGAACTCCGGCTATATACAGCATTAGCCAACCCAGATTTAAAGCGTTTTGAGTTTCCTCGCCTGGATTCCTGAGTCCTTGGCACTTATACTTTTGACTTCGTATAGGGCGGAAAAATCTTCCATTTTTCTGTCTATATGCAGTAGATACTTGGCGGTGCTGCTCTTGTTAGATTACATGGTGATTCCTATAGCTTCTTTCTGCTACAGAGAGATGTTATTCTTGTAAAACTTTTGATATTAATATACATCATGTTATCACCTAATTTCTGGCATAAAAGGCAGCGAGTTAACCCTGATTTATTTCTAGACATACCCCTTACACGCAATTGCAATGGAAGCTTTGAAATTGACGCACAGATTTTAAATGGATGATCTCTTGGACTCGTACATGGTAGTTTACTCGTTTTCTTGCCCCGGCTTGGATCCACTTCACTCCAAGAAAGAGAAAAAAGAAAAGAGGAAACAAGAAAGGAGGGAAAAAGAAGCGAGCAATAGAATAGACCAATTTACTCAGTGGCGCGTGTCCTTTATTGACCAAGTACTTACTACGAGTCTTTACGCGATCGAAAGCCCAAGGGCCAGAAACGATTGTGGTCTGATTATAGAGTTTGTTATTAATTTTATGTTTTGATTCGTCTTCGCCGCGGGCCAAACAAATACTTCATGAAAGTGTATTCAGTGTTCCAAAATCACCGAAGATCCACCCTTGCACACAAGCTAATGTAGGGGTTTTTGACCTGCGACAAATTTGAAGTCAAGTTACCCAATACTTTACACGCGGGCACTGTTACTTTTCTCATTGGCCATTGAGAACGGGCTACAGGAGTCATTATGAAATAAGACGCCATTCATTGGTAGCCTTCAACCGCAAAAGATTGACTAAACTGATGGTAAATTTGATTATAGATCAGCTGAGAGCGTAAAAAACCCTACAGGCACCTAAATCATGCGAGGAGGAGCTGATTGGGAAAACCTTTCCGCAGAGATTCGCGACCAAGAGAGGTCGCGCGAGAAGCTGCATTTCGATCGATGAGAGTTAGCTCCGAGCCCGGAGATTCGATAGTTATTAAAGAACAAAGGGGGG
>JAENRP010000210.1:44974-57078 GCA_024741835.1 Diplocarpon mali
GTGTGCTTACTAGCAGTTAGATGCTCGGCGGCCTTCTCGACGATGGGTACAAGGATCAGACCCATGAAGGATTCAGAAACCCCGTAGTGCCGGACAACAGGCTCTATCTGGTCAACGAGACCGATGGCAATCAGCGTGACGAGCGCTATAGAGATTGCGAGAGCAAGAATGCATTCGGTGAACGTCAGCTTGGGTTTGCGGAGATCTTTGTGGCGATCTGCATCGATCCGCTCGTCGAATTCAAACAAGTCGTCGTAGAGACCGTGGTGAGTATGCATCTGGAACCAGACGTAGATGGCGTACGCCACGATCAGTAGGATAGAGGCAATCCGGGAGATCATCAGCACTTTGTGATCTAGTTCCTCCCGCGATACGACCTCCGAGGAGTGGGACAGGGCGACGAAGAATGCGACGGGTACGGAGAGCCCTAGGCCACTATGGTGGGGTTAGTCTCAGAGTAATCATAAGGGGATGTCGAGGAGCCGAGTACGTACGCAGTCAAAAGCAGCCCGCTGCCAACCTCACTGACAACATCGGAGAAACACTGCTCTTCTCTCTTCATGCCGCCTATGAAGAAGCACAAGCCCAGACAGAGGAGTAAAGTCGCTAGTATAGATCCCAGAATTGCAGCTCGGATAACTGCAAATTGATTCGAGGTCAGCAGAACCATGAAGAGCACAATCTCCACGAGCGATCCGAGCGTGGTTTCCAGCAGCACTCCGAACACCTTGGGCAACTTCCTGGCCAGCTCCTGGCCCGCAAACCCAATCAGATTCGCACATGGAACCATGGCAATGTAGTTGAGAATGAAAACGAGCAGGGCGTGGTCTTTGTGGGAATACCGAACCACGATTGCGACGGGGACGACTGGCCACAGGATGTTGACTGCTCGCGAGGCGTAGCTTGCGGAGAACCAGCAGATCTTGACGAAGTATATCGGATGAAACCCGCGGCGACCACTCTCGCCATCGGGTTTGATACCTTTGGTCAATTTATGGCCATTGTGGTTGACAAGCTGGCCGGTGCTATTCGAGCTCGATCGACCTGCGTTCTTTTCCACGTCTGCCGGGTTGCCGGCGACGGTGGGGTAATCCCACGGCGGGCTCTGCTGGTTGACGTTCGCGGCTCCATTAGATCTGGAGTCTTGAGGGGAATCGCTGGTCATGGTCGCGTGTGGTGTTGACGTGATGCTCCTGTGGATTCGTGTTGCGCCTGGGAATTGACCGCCGATGCAGAATTTCGGGCAACAATCGTCGGTTTCCTTACCAGTCAGAGGTGAGGTTGCTGTGAGTCAGCAGGTTCGCAAGAGGGTAAATAGATCAGCGGTCCATCCTGTTGGTCTGGAAATGAAGTTTGTGAGAGAGTAAACGGTGGAAGCCGACGAGTCGAGGCTGACAAGCTTCATCTTATGAATGTTCCTCCGGGTCAAGACAGATTAGTAACAGAGTTCGCGGGATGGCATAGCCCACATTCACCCAGTGGAGGATGGAATCCAAAGGGTGGGGCTATACGGTGACCCAAGCCACGACAGCAACGCAGCTCCATGTATGCGATGAGGCTACGACGCTATACTACTTCAACATGAATCTAATTCCACGCAGCGTAGTGAGTAAACGACTGTAGGGGTGGGATTACCCAGTCAAGCCCAGCATACTCCAGTCGGATCGTCACGGGTGGGGGAGAAGTTGCTCAGCATCTCTTGCATCAACGAGATGAATTTGTTCCGTCTCGAGCACGAGATAGTCTCAGGGAAAGCCAAACTTGCATGGGGGGGGATCTGCCGGGGCCTTTCGTACAGCGGTGACTCCCTTTTTTTCCTACTCTCGCAGGTGCCCAATCAACAAAGCCAGTATTACCTACGAGAGAGTTATCAAGGCTGCTGTTTCAAACCCAGTACTCGCACGCTTCAAGCTGGTATGCATAGCAAGAGGAGGCACGTCAACGTTGTCTTGATTACTTCGCAGAACGTGGGCTGTGGACCGGATGGTTTCCCGGCCATGCGGCTTCGGGAATACATACCTGGAATCACTCTGGATCATGGGAAATCAGTGACAGGATCCACCTATTGGGCGACAGGACAAGAAGAGCGGGTATCCTTTACCTGGTGCTGTTTTCGTTCTCGACCATTTCTCTTACAGATCAACTGTCGATGAGACCCGACGGAAGTCTTGGACTCAGGCGCCGCTGGATCATGGCACGGAAACCGAAGCCTCCAAGATGCTGTGGCGTATTCAATGATTAGCCAGAGATCGCCAGAATCACAAGGGGTTGGAGGTCGAAGTGCCAGGCCCGTATTGCTGATGTGGAGTAAAGGATGGCCGCTGGCAGCTCTGCCCCGTCATGCGTTGTTGGAACTCCTGCGGTCCCGTATATTACCCCAGCTCGCATCCGACGGATCCATCCCCCCCTTTGATATTGACCACACGAAAACTGGAGCCGAGCTGGGCCCCAATGTGGGTAGGCTTGTGAGAGGGGATCCCCAGGAGGGGGGGGATCAAATCAAGCCTTTGCTGTTCTCCGGGACTCGACCGTTATATTTAGACGAGATTCTACCTTTTCCTCGGGTTTCAGAGACCACGCAAGGCGTTGAAGTATATGGGAAAAAGGGCTGGTCTGGCTCACGCCACGTACGAGTACACGTCCCACGTCACGTTTCGCTACGGCAGACGATTCGTCCCGAGAGGACCCGAGGGGAACGAGAGGACCGAGAGGACCGAGAGGACCGAAGACAGCACGCTCCACCGCTCCGTCACGTCACATAGCGGCGCTTGGCACGCCACGCCCCTCAGCCGCTTGGCCTTGCTTGGCTGTCCGGCTCTGATTGGCTGCGGCCCCACCTTTCCCCCCTCCAAGCATTTGCCAATATTTGCTTGTTCGTGCTTGTCTCTCTCCCCTTCTGCCGCCAGGAAGTCCGACCGGCCCACTTGTATATTACTCGTCTAAATTTAGATCGGCTTGGTATCTACTTATAGATCTGATCTTGTGAGCTGGGCAGACTGCTGGCCAGCTCGAGGAGGCGGACGGGGAGAATCTATGAGGGGATCACGAACACCCATTTAACCAGCTGCCCTACCCCTGGGGCCAGGTCATCAATCTTAATCTCCGGTCTGTCGTCAAAGGGGGCCGACGTGTTTGTTGATGTGACAACTTGATACTCGCCCCTGTATTGCCTGCCGCTCAGCTGGCTCGGGCCCTGGTCTTTCTCAACGTGTCGGCCGTTCAGGGGAACAAGTCTCAGTCACGGGAGTCGGACTCAGCCGAAGTAGAGCCGTATTTCTGGCCAAAGCACATCTGCTGGCGCAATCTGTTCTCACGGGGCTTGGAAGTGCAGTCAAGTGAAGCAAGCAAGCCTTTTGGCTTTAAGATTCTACTGAAGAACAAGGACTGTAGCCAGAGATTGCTAGCTTGTACGCTTTACCCTAGTTTCCTCGCAATCCTCAGGCTTTCGTCTGGGGGTATGTTGATAGTTGATAATTATTAAGTGAGATCTACATTGTGAAAACTCCGCTAGGGATCACCTTGAAATTTGCCATTGATTAACAGGAACTGAGTAATTCGCCTAGACTTGAGCCCTGACTAATGATAAGTGGACTCTACGTAATACTTAGTATATGGGGAAATACTCTAAGGCTTTCTGTCTATATATACTAGATTCTTGGCAATGCTACTTTTATTGAATTCCTTAGTATTTTGTATAGCCACCTTTTGCATTAATTACTGCTTTATATCTATTTAGCATTTCCCTAATCAAATCTCTAATTATCTCAACTGTTATTGATTCCTAAGCTTTAAGTACCCCCTATTGAAACCCTTGTATAAAAGAAAGTTCTAGTATAGCGCATAGATAGAAAACCTTAGATTATTTCCCTATATACTAAGTATATACCCGAATGATATAAGTAATTAGTCTATAGCGAAATAATGTTACGACTCGCTCTCGAGCGTACAGAAGGCGAGAATCGAATGACGCTGACTGTATTGCCTCAAGAGGTACGCTATGTAATTGAGAAGAAAAGATGAAGAAGAAAAGAGAGTCTCTAGTAGAGCTCCTCCAGAATAAGTACAGGTGCTTCACTAGCGTGCACGTGATCCAGCCACCTTGCTACCTTAGCGGGCACCTGACTTCGTGCACCTGACCAACACGTGACATAACCGTTTACGTAATGCGGCCGTAATAAATAATCTAAGGTTTTCTATCTATACGCTATACTAGAACTTTCTTTTATATAAGGGTTTCGATAGGGGGTACTTGAAGTTTAGGAATTAATAATAGTTAAGATAATTAGAGATTTGATTAGGGAAATGCTAAATAGATATAGAGTAGTAATTGATGCAAAAGTTGGCTATATAAAATACTAAGGAATTTAATAAAAGCAGCATTGCTAAGAATCTAGTATATATAGATAGGGAACCTTAGATTATTACGCCCTATACAAAGTATACCAATTCTAGTCTGTGCATCGATTCTATGGGTTTCTTTGCAGGGGGCTGTGTATACCGTGGTAAAGGGTAAAATCAAAGGTGCATTGGTGCTAGCTCGCTGCTATATATAATGGCTATTACGACACTTTTTCCCTTTAAAATGCTATTTTTTTTTCTAAAATATAAAGTATAAGCGGAAAATGCTATAGTTGGATTTTTATACAAGGGAAACTAGCTTAAAATCTCCTGATATATTTACTATTTAGCCTATTATACCAATAAATCCTGATTCTTTGAATAAGAGTATAACCTATACCTCAACCGATAGTTATTCTCTTTAGGTCTGAGGTAAGTATATTCTTAAAAGGTGCTTTGATAAATAGAGTCGCCTTGGGTTCTCTATTCTAAGATAAGCCATTTACGCTTATATTAGCTATTTATTTTATTATTTCAAGCGCCTTATGGACCGGCGGCAGCTACTGATTATAACCCTTCTTATTAACTTTATATGAGATTATCGAAATGTGACCTTTTTCTTTTCTCTACCTTCTATACTATAACTTACCTTTTTCCCTTCTATGCCCTTTATTAAGCCTTTTCTTTAATTATAAGTATATATCCAAACAGCTCCAGGTATGCAAGTAAAGGTCGAAGGTAAGGGGTATTTACAAAAGAGGTAGTATAATGAAGAAATAAACTCATTCCTATATTTTCGAAAGTTCTAACTGTATTTGACTTAGGGCTTAATTGTTTCATAATCGAAAGGACTTAATCTCGACTTCGCAGACTCTTAAAGAGTCTGCAGGTTCGTAGGAGACACCGCGTACAAATGTTAAGTCGTCGTCTCCCTATCACGACATTTAATATACAACTAATAATATAGATACCGATTCCTCTATCTCTATGAAAATTAAAGACTTGTGGTAATTATACAAGAACCAAAAGCTTTTATACTGATATCAATTGGACATGTGAAGGAAACGCAATAGAGATGTAAAGGGCTGTGATGACGTCACAAGAAGGCTATACAATGTGCTCTGTAGGTTGGTAAAATAGCAGCTTTGCTAAGTATCTCTATCACATGGGTATACGCATAGACTGGAAATGATAGGTTATCATGCCTTGAACGAGGTACTATACACGTGGGTCAGTACACGTACCCCCATTCTTTCTATTTCTATTGGTTCCAATAGCCTCCTTCTGAAACTAGACTAGAACTGGAGCCGGTGTGGATAGTCTTCCAGGGTCATTAGCTAATCAATCTAGCTCATTTTATTCTATGGAAGTTTATATAGCTGTACTTTGCAAGGACTACAAGCATAATCTAACCATATCTGGACTTATACCATAAGACTAGCAAGGGCTGCTAACTTTAGGGGATAGTTCTTTCAACCTTTGGCCTAGCTGTTGTACAATTTAACATTTATTTGAGGGAGAGGGGGCAGGGTAAGTAATGAAGTTAATTTCCAATTTATTTAACACTTGAGGCCCTATTTCGGTAGATAATCTACCAACTTCCTTGCACGGTTGAAAGTTAGCAACTTTTCTAGAAAGTTGAAAATTACATCACGACTAAACTCTAGCGCTGATCTAAGCTAATAGCCTAGCCTATAAAGCTTGCATGCAACTGGGTGGAGAATTCATTTCGGTTTAAAGACCAAGTAAAATCTTCTGCTTGTTTATACCAACAAAAGTCCACATATTGTTTTATATTTATCAATAAAACTTTGTATCGATTTTGGAGTAAATATCTTATTGGACCAACTACTTGCTCGCGAAGGCCAGATGATAGAATTTCTAACTAAGAGGAGATAATAACGTGTAATGAGCTTAAAAAAGCCTATATACGATGTCATAATGCATAGTACAGTAGTGAAAATCTGACGTTGGGTTTGTCTGATGCGAAAGGTCGGAGTAGTTGATAGAATATATCCTTTAGAGTAGCTTCCCTGTAACTAGCCGATTTATGAGCATACTATCAACTTTCTGAAAACTTACTTAGCAACTATGACTTATCACTATATTCGGTTTACGGGGTTAGGATTAAATTTTTGTCGATTTTCAACTAGCTTTGCCGAAATGTTGTAAGAGAATCGTTACTCAAACAGGGCCTAATTTGCATTTGACAGAGCCATGTTATAGTCATTACATATTATTCATAGCATACTGTAGATAATTGTAAAATACACCCCGTGAGACGTTGGGCTTTCGGAAATCCCTAGCCATATATTCACGAACTGTGAAATATAAGACTTCAGCTATTCAACAAGATTCCCTTGGATCCAGGGCGCCCTCTTACAAGGCTGAGATAAGTATACCAACAAACAGTTTTAGCAATACCACAATTCAGTTTCGTGCTACAATTGAAGTTCCCTAGTTCTGCACAGGTACCGAGAGCCGCGATGAAGTTGTAGCCAGACTCCTGAGTGCTTCCCTGCTTCACTTCTGCCACGCATCGGCCGTCTGAAGTAAGTAATGGAGTCAACCACAGGCCGGGCACAAGCTGTTTAAGATCATTCCCTTGGATTGGAACTGGGGGCCGCAAAGCAAAGACAAAACGCCATCTCAGAGGCTAACTATTGACATAGGAAACCTTTTCTTTAGAACTATCCTGATATGTCTAAGAAGTAAGACGGATATATTGCTAGGAATTAAACATTAAATCAACTCATTCTTACATTTAGCGAAAATGTAAGCTCCAGGAAGAACTCGGGTACCTAGAGATATGGAAAAAGGATTGTTGGGCCTAACTTTCATAGATTAGCCAGAATCGCCCGTATTTCTGAATTTAAAAATCACTACTGAATAAGCGCTTTTATAGTTTCCTATACTCAATATAGAAAGCATTTGGAAATATTTCAAGCAGTACTGAAATCGTACTAAAACGCAATGTGGAGGCTAGATTTGCCCCAAGTTCCAGATCAAGTATGTCAACTGCATACAAGGCAGCTCTCGCTTTCACCGTGCGCAGTTTTCCAGAGGTTAGCCGGAGCTTATGCCAGGGACGTTAAACCGCATCAGTTCGTTGAGCGATACTCCCTCTTATACTTTTACTCATTTTCTGGGCAAGCTCCATCTGTAATACAATTTAAAAGGCGCAAGCTTGCCTTGATAAGTACTCTTTATCTTTTTTCCTTCTCACATGCTGTATCATTTCTTAACTATATAGTAGAAGCAGGAAATGCTACAATCGGACTAGGTAAAAGAGAAACTAGTATAAGAACTCTTTAAATTTAGTATTTAGTCTGTATATGTAAAAGACCTGACCTCCTTGGATTAGAGTATAACTTATACATTATACAATAGTCATTTCCTTTTAATCCTAGTAAGTGAGTGTTTTCTTGGGGAAGTGCCTAAATAGATCAGAACAATTTCAGCTCCTTTACTTAAGATAAGCCCTCTTTGTTAATAGCCGCTAGTTATTTAATCATGTTAAGTGTCTTACTTATTAGCAGTAGCTATTTATTATAATATATTCAATAAGTTTAGCTTTTCAAGTACAATCTCTCAAGCTTTTAAGGGTTTGAAATATACCTTATCCTCCCTTTCTTTGTAAATTATAACTTACCTAACCCCTTGTGTCCCTTATTAAGCCCTGCTTTTTTCTTCTTTTAGCGTGCTGTGTAAGTTCTAAGCTACGTAGCACGAGCGGGAAACGCTGTAGTTGGATTAGGCACAAGGAGAAAAGTAGCATGAAAAACCCCTTGCAACTCAATATTCAGCCCATTGTACCCGGGCTTCTCGATTCCTCAAGCTCTGCCTTTGATCAAAAGTTTATATTAGAGTAATCCTAAGCTATGCAACTAAAGGCCGAGAGTAAGGGGGGCATTTTAAAAGAGGTAAAATATTCTCATTTCAAAGCTTTTGAAACATTCGGGCTTTATTCAATGTCGGAGTTGAAATTTCGCAATCGGAAGACCTTAATCTCAGCTCTACAGACCCTTCAAGACTCTGCAGATTCATATGAAACACCGCGTACAGGTATGAAGTCGTAGTCTCCCGATAACTACCTTGTATAACTTATATACCAGTCATCTCAAGGTTTATGCTTAAATCATGGATTCCATACTGGTCTGTATACTTTCGAACATCCAGATACACGTAAGTCGAGCTCGTATATCATCCAATTACGATCACTAATATATATAGTAAGTACTCAAGGTAAGGTAGGAGACCCAGCGGCCTTGGACCCATAGACCCGAATGCTACGTGTGGGCCAAACCGTGTACTGTACTAGACAAGTTGACGTAGATAGCAAGCAGCTTACTCAGTAAGCAAGCGAGTCCTCTCCTCTTCTCTCCGTGGGCTGCAAGTGTGGACATATGATTCCTAGTATGAGGTGGGTCTCTGGTCGGTCAGCGGCCAGGTGATGGATGTGCCCACGTGTGCAGCCTGCTGAAGAATGGAAGCAGGACTCTTGAGAGGGTGACGTGCAGTATAGCCCTGCGCAAGCGTACTACCAAGCCAATCAAGCCGCGGGGACGTAACCAAGTCGTAATACTAACGAGGGAGAAGGCATCGTAAGAGCTACCGAAGATATATTCGCACTTGTTATATGAGCTAAAGCGTTGGCGGTGTGGAGTATAGATCATCCCAGATAGTATACTATGCATACCTAGGCAAGAGTACCCAAGTATCGAACGCGAGTCTTACAAATCACGCGATTGCTATAGAGAACCATCTTACCATATACATGTACTTATTGCCACACGCCGTATCTTCACCGCGCGCGTGTTCCACGCAGCTAATCAGAGGCGCACGTCTAAACAGCCTGGAGCGATTTCCTTCATACGCACCGAGTCAATTTAGAAAGAAGCTACTACTTATCCCTTTTGATAAAGAGGGATTGAAACCGCTCTCCTGTGATAACAAGCTCGCAAGCTCGCTCTGATCCATAACGCTGGATTCACATTCGTGCTCATATTGATAGCTTGTGCTTTTATACCAGCAAATAACAAGCCCATTTGCGCTTAACATCTCAGGACTTTACTCCGTAGAATCCCAAAAGCCGCATCTCGCCCGGCAGCGATGTAAGCAGAATTTTCTTTTCAACGCGTGAAGACGTGCCTCCTAGAGCGCTTCTATTAAGCTACCTATGTTTGGAAAGCGCCATTTCGGCTCTGCGTTGAATCCTCTTGTGTAGTGGTTCGGTTCTCCCATGATATCAGTGTAGAGATTACGCGCGATCTTGCAAGGTCAAGTATGAGATGGCGATTATCAAGGCTCTGCAGATGGCTTTGTAACGAAAGGTATAACGCGAAATGAAGAGAAGTTAGACTCGTATATAAGTCAAAGCATTTTAACAAAGGTTGATTGGATAATATGGATTATGAGATCTAATTTCTATAACAAAGAAAAACAGATGCAAGCCGGCTGAGTCTTCCCGGCGTTGTTGACGCGTGCAAAACACTCAGATCCCTAATGCAAGACAGATGTTTATATTACAGCCCTCCGCCTCCTCCCCAACCCCTCGATTATATACTCACTTCCTTTTGTCTATGATCCGTCACTCCGTGCTGATATGCTATTCCCAATGCAATGCCCAGTGCAGAAACACAATGCAGATGATACAGATTTACTTAAAAGATGGTATTCCACACCTTCTTGTACCACGGCCACGTCGCCATGATAGCCCGCTCCTCCGCGAGGATGGCCGGCAGGTCCAGCTCTCTCATTCCGCTGGTGATGTCGATATCCTGGATCCGCTTGAACTTCGTCTTCTTGATGATCTTGAACCCAATAAAGAAGACGATGACGATGGGCAGGGCGAGGTAGGCTTCGAAGAAGCCCTTGATGACCTCGCTCTTGGACAGCACGCCGTAGCCCACGGGCCAGATGGCGGTCCAGAACTGGGCGGCGAGAATCAGCAAGTTCATGATTAATCCGAGCCAGGAGCCGTAGTAGCCGGGCTGGGAAGTGAAGGCCAACTCGTCCAGGGTGCGCCCGTTATACTTCCACGCATGCCTGAATCGGATGTGGCAAGCGCAGATGGACCCCCAGGTGAAGATGGAAGAGAGTCCGGAAATCGCCAACAGCCAGTTGAAGGCCTGCACTCGGGTCTCGGTCCCGGCGGCGACGATCAGGCAGAGGAGCCCGACCACCGACGCGAGGATGATGGCGACCAGAGGCCGGCCGGTGTTGTCGATGTATCCGAGGATCTTGGGCGCTTGTCCGCGGTCGGCCAGCGCAGCCATGGTCCGGGATGATCCGTACACCGCGGAGTTGCCAACACTCAGCACGGCAATCAGGATGACCACGTTCATGATGGATGGCACGACGGAGATCCCAGCGTTCTTGACGGCGATGACAAACGGCGATGCGTTGGCGTCCTGGTGACTGCTGCCATTCAAGAGCGCCGGGTCATTGTATGGTACGATGCAGCCCACAACCGTCAGAGACACCATGTAGAACTGCATGGTCAGTCAGTGTGCTCGGTTCTCGGGGTAGGAGAGAAAGCGTACCAGAGTAATACGCCAGAAGACCTGCTTGACTGCTGAGGGCAGCGACTTTCGGGGGTTTTCCGTCTCCGCGGCAGCCAGGCCGACCAGCTCCGTACCACCGAAAGAGAAGGCCGCGGTGACGAAGACGGAGCACAGTCCTTTGAAGCCGTGGTTGAAAGCTCCTGGGTTGTACCAGTACCCAGCACCGAGATATCCTTGCGGGCTTCCCGGGACGCCTCCTGCGGCGATGATGATGCCCAGGATGACGAAGCCGACGACGGCCACGACCTTGATGATGGAGAACACGAATTCCGCCTCTCCGAAACCCTCCACGCCGAAGAAGTTGATGGCAATAATTACAATGTAGAAGATGATCACGAACGCGGCCGGGTTGATGTCCTTAGCGCCGGGCCAGTAGGAGACGGTGATCGATGCGGCGACGAGCTCGAGAGGGAGCGTGACCAGCCAGTTGAGAGCGTAACTAGCAGGCCGACAGTCAGCACACGGTCCCGCGGCCAGGGGATGGAATCGCCGTCGTCGACTTACTTCCAGCCCATGGCGAAACCCCACGCCGGATCGATGAATCGACTCGAGTAAACCGAAAAAGCACCCGCGATCGGGAATGCGACGGCGAGCTCCCCGAGAGCGTGCACCGTGCAGAACAGCATCACGCCGATCAAGCCGTAGGCGATAATGAGCGAGGCCGGGCCACCAGCGGCCAGCGCAGACCCGGATCCGACAAAGAGCCCCGTTCCTAGAGGAGGAGATGTTAGTGCCACGATTGACAGGAAGATGCGATCTCACGCGTCGCCAGGTTCTTCTGCTGCTGCTGCTTCGGCTTCGGCCTCTTCGGCCTCTTCTTCTGCCTCTTCGCCGAACCGAACTCGGCCCAGGCCGACGGGAGGTGCGAGGAGTCTCGACGTACCGATGGATCCTCCGATGGCAATCATCTGCAGATGGCGCTCCTTCAGCTTCATGGCGAGTGCCGGCTCCGCCGGCGGCTGGTCGGCCAGAGGTCGGCCCTCCAGATCCGTGACCTCGGTCACCATCCGCGCATTGTGGTTCCGCTTGAAGCTGTGCGGCTTGAATGCTGAGAAGAAGCCGTCCTTGTGCGTCGAGACGCTCCCTTCTTGCGCCTTAGCATTGCGCACCGGGGACGAGTCGGAACAGTAACCAGTCTTCTCTAAATCACCATGTCGGTCCGCCATCTTCGCGACTCGCCAGAAGGTGTGTTGGGAAGGG
>JAENRP010000210.1:58740-74802 GCA_024741835.1 Diplocarpon mali
CCCACCACTCTGGCTTTGGAGCGAACCACCTAAGCTCGAGCCTCTGCCACAATATACACCTTACCTGTACAACACCTGCAGTAACACTTATTCTATCAATTAATATGGGGATATTTGGCCCCTATCAAGTAGTGAGCATCTTGGAAGCAGAACCTCGCTCAGGCTGGTTTGTTTTCTTTCGCTTACTGCCGGGCCTCAGCCGAGCTCCAACTTCTGTGGCTTGGTGAGCTCTCAGCTCTCTCAACCTGCACTGAACTGCAGCCCTGAGGCCCCTCGGATTCTGAGATTTCGCATATCCGTGAGATGATGTGCTGTTTCGGAAAGATCCGACTTCCAGGGCTGAAGGAGTCACATGTTTTGATGCCATACCACATTTGGTCTGACCCCTGGAATCACCCGCCCACCAAACGGTCTCTCCGGCAGTTGGCAGATTATTCTTAGTGCGCTCTTCGAGGACATTGCTCAAGCACAGTGTTCAAGCGTGCTGACAAGGTATCGCGCCGAGAGGGAGATCGATTTAGCCCGATTTAGTGGCGTTGAAGTGTGGGGGAGGGGCGCTCGGGGCCTCCGTACATGGTACACAGCACGCTGTGTATCCCTAGGTCCCGCGGTAGCGTGTCAATAACGTCGACCGCAGCCCGGCCATGATCAATCCAGGGACTAAGGACAGTTTGGCTTACAGAGTGCTGTAGTTGTAGTACTTTCTGCGTCCCTGCAGCTCTCGGGAAGCCGGGTCGGGGACCGAATTCCCGGCCTTGGATGTTGGCCACAATGCCATTCTGATTTCCGAAGTTCACGCAGAAATGGGGCCCATGAGACGGGGCTTGTTTTTCACCCAGCGTCGCCGAGAGGAGGGGTCCACGACCCGTTTCAGGAAAGTGGACAGCGAGGTGGGTTCAGGTGCAGGGCCGAAGATGGATACCCAGGTACGGTACGCAGATATGCTTTTCCCATCCGAGCTTTGATTGGATAGAGTCGCAGTGTCGCCTGCGGGCCAGACCCTTCTTGCAGCGATCTGATCATCAGATATGGATGGCCGTGGCTGGCTATGCCGGGATACCTGTAGGCTGGCGGACTTCCGGGGGGGCGCCGGGTAGGATGGATATCTACCCCCTCGATACCCAGAACACGACCGCCGGGTAAGCGGGTAAGCGGGTAGGCGGGTAGGCGGGTAAGTCCGGGCATCGAGGAAAATAGATTTTCCGGCCTGGGCGGCCAATCTGACCGGCTAATCTAAAAGCGGAGGGCACGGGCCGCGTCTACGGAGGATGCGCTACTTTATAAGCTCGGGCTGTGTGGGCTTATCCAAGTCAGGGCTTTCGCATCGACAATTGGTCTGGACATTCCCGACTACTATTAAGCCCAGCACTTTTCTCTTCTTTTCTATACATGTGGTTTGGATCTGGCTCGGGTAAATCACCCGACGATCGCTCACCGGGATCGCCCAAGTGCATTCGTGGCCATGGCCAGCTCGGCGGATAAGCCCGTCGCGAAGTTCACCCGCTTCTTAGATCGACTTTCAGACTGTGTGGCCCGGTCACTTGGGACTCGGCTCCCGGAAGATCACGTCCGAAAGCCGAGAGTCATGCAAAACACCAGACCGTCGGGCTCGGGTATCAATAGGATCTGATAGAACTCAGAAGTCTCTTCTCCTACTTGCCACTTGCCAGGCTCCCTTGCTCGAAACTACTCCCGATGCGCGCTCTCGGGTTCATAAAACGTATGCAGGGCCACGTCTCTTCGTAAGGGATCGAATTCTCTCGGGAGTATCGAATGACGTGTGTTGATATATACATATATCTATATACATATTTCACGTCTCACACGATACTTCTCGTTCCTTTCCACCTTCATATCCAAGTCCATCGTCTCTTCCTTTGCCCCGCGCGTCGAGGGTTGGCAAACTCGTTCAAGTGCCTCCTGACCTTTGCTTGCGGTCGTCTATCCGGCTTCAACTATTCACCAGTTGCCAGTGCTTTCTCCAGCCTGCAGGTCTGGAGGTACAACACCTCAAGGCCCAATACTCGCAGCCGCAGTATGCAAATCTTTGTTTCGTAATTCGCTAACGTGGGTGCCATGTCTTACGTTGCACGTCGTGCGTTGAATCTCAATGCGACTGCAATTACAAAGGCGGTATTCTCGATCGGCGTCTTGATAACCAAATATAAAAATGACGCAATCTTTATCATTATGCCTTAGGCAGCATTGGCTGTGGCCTTGGGATCTGTGTTCCGGTTGAGCGACTCAAAATAGGTGCTCTTACCCAGCTGAGCCTAGACTGAGTGTATTTTGACACAAGAGGATAAACATACATGGCTTGTGCTATTTACGATCGTCTGAAAGCGCGGCCTTTCGTATTTTCGCGGGTACGGGATCGCGAGAGGATCGCGTTTCTGTGACCGGCAGATGCCAGGCTTTGGTCTTGTCGTATATTCCGACGGATGCTGAGACACTCCCCATACCTGCTTCGAAGATGGACCTGCTATATGGCCACGGGAGGTGCAATTGCTTATCGTATTGACGGATTCCATAAGCAAGTAGACTCGGCGCTAACTGGGGAAGACATGACATTATCCGGACCGAAATTATCCAGCTCGAGAAAGGATAGTTAGGTACTTCGCCCTTTGATCTTCTACTATTCTACTGACTGAGGGCTAACAAAGGCATCGCTCCTCTGATCACGTCGATCATGGGGTATATTACCGTTCTCCGCAAAAGCTGGTATCCTGAAGCAGTTCAGAGTCTTCTCTTGCACGATTCCCAACATCAGGATGCTCGCTCCGGCCAAAGTCAATCTGATTTCAGCCTTGGGCATTGGGGAGAGTGTCTCCAGATAACCCGATCAATACTCTCTAGCTAGGTACACCACCTAGCCAAATAATATTGACCTGGGGAACCCCCCTTTGGATACCAGGTATATCCCGGTATATCTAGTATAACTCTAGTATAAAATCTATAATTTAAGGATAAAGCTATAGTGTGGTTCTAGTATACATTCGTAGTCTAAGTATATATCTGCTACGAAATCTTACTTCCCAAACGCGTAGAGCTCTAAACATAGCCTTAACATTACGTGCTAGTACATTCCAGCACAATTTAAATAATTTGCAACTACCCGTACGCGCAAACCTCCAATCATAGCCTTAACGCCGCGTTCATGTGCAATTCCAATTAAATTGATATAATTTGCAAATGCTCGCTCTCTCTCATGAGACGCAAGGCCATGAATGAAGAAAGGAAGGATGGGGCCAGTGGAGGGCAGGAGAAGAGTGACGAAAAGCTCTACGAAAACCCCTTTATTCTACAAGCCGCGGGCCCGGAAAATCGGTCACCGAGTATCCGGAACCCTACTCGGCATTCATACATCCTCGACGTACTCACCTCGCGGACCTGTGGGCATCCAGCCCGCGAAACCTATCAGTTCCCCAGGTAGGGAATCACCGCCCGACCCCGCTTGCAATGTCCCGCAAAGTCATCGAAGCCCTCGAGTCGTCACCACGTACCCACGGGCAAGCTGCGTGGACGCGGGTCCGAAGAAGCCCATCTCGTCTTGGCGCCTAGGCGCGGCCTGGGCGCGAGTGCATCAGCTGACACGCTAATCAAAAATAAACAGCGAAAAATAGATACCGAAATTCAGATGACGCAATCTGAACTTGGCTTACAACTGCCGCGGGGCTCTAGATTGAGGAGGATCGATGGCCAGACCGAGATGCTGCCGGAGCAATACGGAAAAGAGCTTGTAGTTCCTGCAAACGTGATGTTCAACGCGAACGAATACTTGTGGTGGAAGAGCCCAAGCCGCACAGCTAGATAGACTTCTTCAGTATACCATAAGATTCGTGAGCCAAACAGGGATCGAGATGGGACCGTATTCAAGTCCCCAGTCCTAAGCTGCCTACAGAGCGATGGGTTCTCGTCTCAGCCGAAGAGACATTTGAATCTCTGGCTAGCATCACGTGATATATACAGATATCCACAAACTTTCAGTAAGAGAAAAAGAGCGAATGTGTATATTCCGAAAGGATGTACGAATACGTGCACCACGGCTTGCTTCACTCTTGATCGGACCGTCAAAAATAAATTGTCGGTTCAAGGAATTGAATCTCAAAACAATAGGACGCATGAATTTGGCAAAAATTAGGATGGGCGCATCCCGGGCTATATCATTGTCAGAATTGCTTCGATCGCATTTGCTGGTGAGTAGTGAAGCTTACATTGAACCGGGGACCTCTCGCAAACTTCTGGAATGAACCCAAAGCGAGAATCATACCGCTAGACCAATGCACCGTCTCAGCTGATTGCTCTTTCATACACGATAACTATATACTAATATAGAGCCAGTGACAGTGCGAGTCTCCCCTTCTCTGCGCTGCTCTGCTCCACAACAGCCGGTGTTGCCGAAATGTATACGGACCTATTATTCGTGCGCCGAGCCATTCTTTCTCGTACGGAAAATCAACCAAGGTGGGGGCGGGGTGGCGTGCGATCCCAGTGACTGTGACCGAGATGATGCCTCCATGGCTTTTCCGAGACCCTCGCCTCCCTTCTCCTCATGACTTCGTGGCTCGTCTGAAATGCTGCTCGGCCTCTCTTTGAGTCAGGGCGGCTGGGCAGGGGATTCGTGTGGAGTGTAGTCACGTGACTAGCAAAGACAGCACCCCCCTCGGGCGGCAGGTGGCTTTGTATGAGCTGCCAACTATGGACAAGGCCTGGCTGGGTGCCCCGCTGCATCGGGTGCGGGCCTGCGGTTCTCCTCGCGTCCCGACGCGGGCATCTCGGCTCCAGCCAAAACAAACAAGCGAGGCCCGACCCTGTGCTCTCCCTCTCCCTGTTCGCACGGGCAGCGTAGCCCGTCGAGCCAAGCGGAACGACTGCTCCTCTCGTGCTGCGCAGCCCATTCCGATAGAGACGCTCCGTTGAGCAGCGTCGGTACTCGAGTGCCGTGGCAAGAGTGCTGCTGCGGGCGTATCTTCATTGGTTGTCGTCCCTGCACTGTTGTCGCTCGTGTTGCTCGCATATCTAAACTGCTCTGGTGGTTGAGCAATATCTTTGGTGCCATGCTGTTATCGAAATGAGAAGACTTGCTGCTTGTTATGGATTCTCATTAGGCAAACAGTTGCTCGCGAATGTAGTGGCATAGTTGAAGTGATTGAGTAAGCGAGGCAATTTTCCAAAGTCAACAACGTCTTCTGCAGAGCTAGCAATATCCGCTGTGCTGAAGACTTCAAAAGAACATGGCTACCCTATCCCGCAAAAGCATGTAGTGTATGCCTGACATGTCTTTGATAAACCAGTTGCAGTATCAGCAGTCGCAAGACGCGAGATCCCTTCATCGAGTGTTCACATCCAGCAGCCATGCTACGGCTTTCTCCTCGAGCAAGAGTTGGTTGGTATATCTCTGATTCAACTGCACGGGTAGGATGGTTATAGTACTGAAAACTGCACGCTCTAGCAACTGGCACATACGCCAGCCACTTTTATTATACTGCGACGCCCGTAACAGACCCTCGATGGTCGAGCTCCGGTATACTCAAATATTAAATCCCCGGTCTCCATATCATAAGCTTCTACCAAGGATCCCGATCGTCAGCGCTCATTCACCAGGGTAGAATATCAGAAGCTGGGCATCGCTAAGCACTCGGAAGCTGTAGCATGACGAGTCCCCGCACACATTTCACACATACTACAAGTTTCAACTTGATGACAAGCTTCGGGGCGAGAGGTAGCTTAGACGCTCTGTGTTCCTGCCACATAGGCGTAGTCCATTACGCGGGTCGCGGTGACATTCAATCAAGCTTCTGGCGCGGTCTGTTCGTGGTGGGTGAGTGGTGTTTCTCTGTATTGTATCAAGAGAGTTTGCAACCATAAACGCCCATTGTCCGTCTTCACAGCAGAGATCCTCTGAGAGCTATCCTGGGTCATTTTCGATCTGTCTGACCATGATGGCAGCCTTCAAGTAGGGTATACTTTCCACCATGCCCAAAGATGCGCGGCCTGATGGAGCTCCGACCTTGAAGATTGTCTTGGATTCATCAGGAGGGGTTTTCTCTTCAGAAGAAAGGCAGACCTGCGTCCTCCTGCGGTTTCCTGCAGATCCTGGCTGCCAATTATCTGGAGCTTTCAACCCCAGAACCGGCTGACATGATCGATGAGGATGATCGGCTTGACTCGATGGGAGTTTCTACACCTATGAGAGTACCGCAAGGGTTCCAGGATCGCTCTCCTCTCTACTGAGACAACTGTACGTATCGGAAGGCGATTTCGTGCACTTTTCCAAGAAGTTGAGGAGACGGCATTCGGTTCTTGACAGCTGGGCTCAAGTTGGCATTCGGGAGCGATCTACTGTGTTCCGCGGCTGCTAGACGTAACTCCAGATAACATGCAGTAGTTACTTCAGAGGTAAACAGGTGGGTAGGTAGTCCTAATTTGCATTCCAAGGCCAGGGTATGAAGCACGTGTTCGAGGGACCTTTTATGGGGTAGGTAGACGGGCATATTGAGCCAAGGAATCATCTTGAGAAGTGAGACTTAATCAGACGGATGTTCAGTTGCACTGCGTAGCTCATGGCTGTATCTAGAAAAGACGTTTGCTGTTAGTAGAGCGTATATACATTTAGAAGATTTAAAAATATGGTTCTTTTTCATCGTATTCTAGGAGGACTTCGCACCACATGTTAGCATGCGTGATACATCAAGTCGCGCCGAGAGAGTTGAGAGAGCAATACAAAATAGTAGCTCATGCTCAGTGAAGAGAAGCGCCCGATATTACAAAGCTAGACTAAAATCCCCAAGGATAATACTCAGCTAACTCTTGTTTTTAGTAACCTTACTTCTTGTCTCTTTTTGATGATAGTTACTGATTGGCTTTCACTGCGCAATAGAAACTCACTGGGCTATGACAATTACAGATCGGTAGAGGAGTAACGTCAAATCGCCTTTGTCAGATGTAAATCAAAGAGTAGAATTCTATGATTTTGAGAACTCTTCGAAATGCTTTGATATCTCTGAAAGGTTTTCAAACATTTCCAGCTTTCTTTTTTTACTCTTTAGGAGGGGCATAAGGGTTGTCCTTTTTCTAACTCACAGGAAATTCTCAAATCCTTTTTCTATCTACAAAAATGGTTTAAGGCCGTATGCTAGTCACACGTAGAATCAAAATTGGCAGTGAAGTAGTTGGATTTCTTGCATTGCTAATTTTAAGTCTTTATATGTTGTTCTTGCTGTGAAGGCGCAATAAGGTACGACCCTGGGCAGTTTGATCTCCATGAGAGTGGTTTTGACATTGTAGTCTAATGACCGCCTCTTATAATAAGTAGCGATCTAAGTATTTCACTGTTTTAGTAAGCGTCTCCTCGGTATTTTCAAAGGCTTTCCAAAATTGAGATAGTCTTTCAATCGTTCGTTTAATACAGAGCCCTCTGTATTCAGTTAGGTTTTTTGATATATGAGACTCATGGTGCATATAAAGGCAATCGAATTGATAGCCAGGCTCGGAAATAGCTATATGAAAATGTTAAGAGAGCATAGATGCTGAGAACGTATATCTCACATCATCATATAGATGAAATCAAAGCCAGGAAAGACCACTATATCTTATCACGGATAGAGATGCAAGTTTCAAACGTGACAAGACTCTAGCACTGCCAGTACGCCACGCTAGGATCCGGAGAGACGACTTGCGTGCAGCGAACAAGAAATCTCTAATAAGCAATATCAGCAGACCAGCCTTCAGCAACGAAGCCGTAAGCAGCCCTGATAGACGACACTCGTCGCAGAGGCCAGCGCACAGCTGTTTCCAGTCAACTCGGAAGATCCGATGCACTCGAGCTGGTTGGGCACGAGCACACTGGCCTTACCCTCGTTCCCATTCTCAACCCGCCTTGACCTGCAGCACCACGGAGACCCGCCACCGGCCGTCTGCCAGCCCTCTCTCATCCTCCGCCGCGTCCAGACCCATCC
Source organism: Diplocarpon mali (assembly GCA_024741835.1). Taxonomy (NCBI): domain Eukaryota; kingdom Fungi; phylum Ascomycota; class Leotiomycetes; order Helotiales; family Drepanopezizaceae; genus Diplocarpon; species Diplocarpon mali. The sequence goes on from JAENRP010000210.1 coordinate 66,699, forward strand.
CGACCATGGTAGCGCCGAGGCGAGGAGGACGAGAAGGGCGGTGTGCGGCCACGAAGCCGGCCAGCTGGGCCGCAGGGCAAGGCATTCCTATGCGCGCGTTGTGTGCGCCCGCACGCTTTCCCCCTCTCCCATGTCGTCGGCGCCTTTTCTCGATGGCTATGTGGACGCGTACAGCGGAGTGCCAACTCGCCAACCCACTCGGCCTCCACCGACTCTGCTGTGTCCATGCTGCTTTGTCCTCTGCTATTGCGGCGGAGTACTATGGCCTGTCAATTGCAGGGCAAGGTGGATCTACTCAGCGTCAGTGATGATGCGAATGTTTAGACGCAATAACCACCCCGTAACTCGCACTTGATCCTACGCTGAAAGGCGTCTGAAAATCCTGTTTACTTCGAGAGACGATTCTCATCTTCCTGCCTGAGGTAACGACAGGCTGCTGTGCATCAAGCACTACGAGTATCCGATCCTGTGTAAAAGCAGGATCAAAAGTTCTCTGAGGATGCAGTCCTGTGCCAACTCCTTATAGACAGGTCTTGGGTATTACTACTTCGTACAAGGGACAAATATCAAATCTTTAACGCCTGTGCGCGCTAGCTACTTGGCAAACTGCTTTTATTAATTGTTGTAATAAGGTTCTCTGATAGTAAACGTATTAGTAAACTAGAAGAGGGCACGAGAAAGTATGAGGTGCTAATGACGATATTGGTTGTCTTAAGGGCTAAGAGAGCTCTCTAACCAAGAGATATTCAAGGTAAGTGGCTCCTTGGCACGGCCACTAAGTCATGTGGCAGGTCATATGATATTCATCTGATGTATCATGTGACGCAAATGTGATATGCATTCCTGCAACATTTGTTCTAGTATTTGATATAGCCTCCTTTAGCTGCGGTCACTGCTGTATATCCATTTAGCATTTCCTAATCAATCTTCAATGCTCTCAATTGTTATCGATTCCCACGCGTCTTATACCACTCCCTGTAGTCTTTTAAAAAAGCGATATACCTTGGGGTACTGCGTATAAATATGGTCTTTGATTTCCTCTTCAGCCTCGGTAGGGGTTGAATCAGGACTATTCGAAGGCTAAAAGATAGGGTAATTTTAATTGCTTTGAATACAGATTGTATGTGCTTGAAAGCATATCATTTTGCATTATCTTACTGAAATCGAAGGTTAGGGTGCTCGAATAAAAGCTCTTGAACTAGAAGAATGATAACTCCCAAACAAGAACCTTGCTTAATTGCCTCTTAATCCTTCCTAAAACAAATCTTTATACTGGCTATTTCTCCCTAGCAATGTACCTTGAAATACCATCCGGTTTTCCTCTTGTATTGATCTGCATAATCATTATTATATAGCTCTTCTTCTCTTATCTTTCGAGTAATCCGATCTTTTATATGCCTCTCGAGTTAAACCCAAGATTCGTCACTCTAGTAGAAAGAAAACGACTATCCTTCGGTCTGATCTTTGCGCTCAAGTGGCTATCATAATCACTGAACTGTATTCGTTGAGTACGGACCGATTGTATTATGCAACTTATTAGGCGAAGCCTTCTTTCTTAAACGCTATACAAATAGCGCGTATTCTTTAGTCAAATCCTAGAATAGAAGGAGTAACGGCCTATTAAGTACGTCGAGCCTTACTTGAAGAAGTAACCCATTTAATAAAGCATTTGCGTCAAGGAGTGTTCAGAGTTGCTTTTCGGCTATGATATCGCTTATATTAGAGTCACTCGAGAGGCGAGAGCGTATTATACTTCACCTGGAGTCCAATTTGTATACAAGGCCATCTGATCTTAAGTCTAGCCGGCGTCCAAGTAAAGAGTATAAGCCCTGAATCGATCGTCCTGTGTTAATTGACACAGCGTATATAGCATAGGAACTCGATATATTGATTCTACAATAAATTGCGACAGGTTCTCGTGTAAAAGCGGCAGATTCGCCTTCATCGTCCGTTATCCCTCCCCCCCTTGCGCAATGGAATCTTCTCGTGCGACACACCGACGCCACGTCTTTGATCCTTTGGGTATGTGCCATAGTATCTTTTTGCAGTCGGCGTCCCTCACCTCCCCTCTCTGCAAGCAGCAGGTTGTCCTCCTTCTACCTCAACGCTCGCAGCTGTGCAGGAAGGCAACGCGTGATGGACTTTCTAGAAGGGCGCTAGAAGATCGCCAGGTGCAGGGTCCACTGCAGAGCAGCACTAGCCGTATGCGGGCTGCGCTCGCAGCGGAGGCAGACTGGGGAAGGTTGGCCGAATATGTATGCCCGAATATGTATGCCCGAATATGTATGCCTGAATATGTGTGCCTGAATATATATGCCTGAATATGTATGCCTGAATAGCTCTGCCTGAATAGCTCTGCCTGAATAGCTCTGCCTGAAAAGGGACTTGACCGCACGACAAACACCACATGAGAATACATCCAACCTTGCCAGCCCGCCACGACCCCGCCCTCGTGCACACGCAAGCACCGCGTCGCCGTACGCGCCCGTGGTGGAGTACCCGCGCCAGGCTGCGACTTTGGAAGTGGAACGAGGGTCTTCGAGGGGAGAGAGGCCGAGAGGTGTAGCACGGAACTGATACCAGAGTGATATTACAAGCTTCCAGCTACGCCGAGGGGTTCTCATCAATATTTTCCTACTACGTAGGATATGCAAATAGCTAGACTTTGTCTAGCGAGTAGGGATTCCATATACAGGCTAGGACACCCCTTTCGTACTGTGCCGAGTGGGCTCTCCAGGGCTCCATACTGTTGATGAAAGCTTGTAAAATTGGAAAAGGAGAAGGCATAGCACCTGCGGAATAAGGGCTGTGGCCTTAGGAAAAACAGAAGGTCATGAGGTCAAAAGGTGCTGTATAGTTTCAGAACCAATACAGCACGTTGATCTCCCCGCTAGAAATTCACGAAAGAGGAATGCTACTGGGAGCACGCTCAAATCCCCTAACGTAAGCAGCCCCACCCAACTCCCCCCCCCCAAGCCATAGCCAACCGCAAAGCCCCGGAGAGCATTTGAGCTTTCCAGCCGAGATGGAGTAAGATGATGATATACACCGGCAGGGGGGCGCAGCGGTGGGGACGCGGAGATGAGCGTCCCAATCTCCCAGCTCCCCGCTCCCGGGATGCGCAGCTCCAGAGTCGTATCCGAGGTTCGGGTTCTGGAGGTCGGATGTGTAGATCGGGGAGGGCGTGACGGGATTGGCAGGGCAGGGGACGGCAAGTCCAGGCTGGCATCGTAGCAGGAGAGGGCAGTTTAGCCGAGGGGGGAAGCAAGTCGGCCCACAGCCGGGTAAACAAAAGCCCCCGGCACCAGCGGCGGTCTTCCCTCGCCCCGAAACCCGGCCAGCAGCCAAAAACAAAAGGGGGCAGATGTTTCCCCCTCCTGCGGCGGAGGGGGGTAGCGCGCCAGGTTCCTCCCCCGGCGCGGGCAGGAAGCTGGACACCCGCCCGGTCGAGCTAAGCGAGCAGCAGCGGCCCGGGGTTGACTCAACTCCCCCCCCCCCTCGGCCCGCAAGGAGGGACCGGGAGCAGAGCGGCGGTTCGGCCTCCCTCGGCAGAGAGGCCGGGCCCGGACGGGCCGGCTCGAGCATCTCCGCGCGGGCGCGTCGGTCCAGCCGCGCTCTGCCCGGGGAGGAGGCGAGACGAGTCGGCGCGCGAGGTACCTGGGCAGACGAGCGGTCCTCCTCCAGAGAGGAGCGACGGTGGGGGAAGGGCAGCCCAGCTGGGAACACGCACAGCCGCGGAGAAGGGGGGAGAGAGAGAGACAGACGACGAGAGAGACAGACGACGAGAGAGACAGACCAAGTCCGAGACGCAAAAAGGCCACACCACCAGGGTCAGGCCGGTCCCTTGAGAACAAGGGACCAGGTCTGTGGCTCCCGAGCATTCGCTCGCCTTGCTCGCGGGCCGGAGCTGTGAGATTGCGGAACCTCTCTCTGCTTCCTACGAGGCAGCGAGTCGAGTCCTCGGGGGGGGCGGAATCCGCGTGTGTGTGAGGGCATCGGCCTGCCTCTGCGCCTGCCTCTGCAGCCCGCTGGGCAAGGGGGGAGGGGGGGGGGGGGTTGCTGAATCCAAGAGGGACAGCCAGAGGTGGCCATGGTCATCTTCCACCACCTCCCCGGTTCAGGTTTGACTCTGGGGCAGTGGCAAGGGCGGGCGGATTGACATGGAGACCGGGGAGGGCGTACTAGGTTAGGCAAACCTTAATCCCGAGAACGAGCAAGAGGAAGATACGAGATGAGAACTTGGTTCAAGCTGGACTATCAGACGGGAAGAAACTTTATTTGATTTATTTTGGTATCACTCCACCCCGACACCATAGCCAAAGTGTATTATAGTAGACCCTGAAGAGAAACAGCCACAACCTCCACCAGACACATACCAAGGCGCCAGAGGACGGCAGTGGTCTAGAGAAAAGGATGGGGCCAAGTATTGTCAATCATGTAGTAGTTAATTACACACTAAGAACAAAGGTGCGAGGGAGAAACAAGCTGCTCCTCATCCGATCCAACCCCGGTCAGAGATGGCTGGAGCGGTAGAGATGGGGTAGGTGGAGAAAATTATCTGATCCAGGCGAAGGAAACAAACGCGGAGCAGTTGTGAGGAAGATGCAGGCGTGAGAGAAGAAAGCACACGTCTACTCGTCCTCCTCGGCCTCGGTCGCCTTGGGGCTGAGGAACCATCTGGTGCCGCCCGTGACGTCGTCCTTCTCGTGCGCCAGAGACACCTTGCTCAGGTGCGAGAGGATGTTCTCCATCTGGGTGTCCGCACGGCTGCGCTTGGCGCGGCCCAGGTTGTCCAGCCAGGCCATCTTGTTCAACAGGTAGTAGGCGATCGCGATGACGATCGAGACCCCGATCGAGTAACCCCAGACGATGACCACGGTGACGATGGACGTGCGTCCGTCGCCCGAGAGCAGCCTGTTCTGCGTGACCGGGGAGGAGGGCTCGCCGGCTCCGCCGGTCAGCCAGCCGAAGACGCAGAAGAGCGTGGACAGGACGTCGACGCCAAAGATGGCGCCGACCAGCTGCCACGAGGGCCAGGTCTCGCCACCACGGGTGACAAAGATGAGCCAGTTCTCGGTGAGGGAAACCTCGAGGAAGAGTATGCCCTGGATGGAGCCGAAGTTCTCGATGATACCGCCGTTGGGGAGGAACAGGGCACCGCGAATGACCCAGGTGCCTAGGGCAAGGAGTATGCCCAGGACGACGGAGATGATCCAGATCTTGGGCAGCTGCCACTCGACGGGGCGCTGCTCAAAGTGGGCGTTGTCGTAGGCGACGGCAATGGTGGCCAGATCCGCGAAGAGGGCGAGGAAGACGATGAGCTCGGCCCGGATGGTCTCGTTGATGATGATCATGGAGGTGACCAGGTAGATCTCCAGGTGCAGGCAGAGCGCGATACGGTACTGGATGTAGGCCTTCATCCGTTGGAAGATCTGGCGGGCGATCTTGATGGCGGAGACGATGGTCGAGAGACCGGGGGCGAGGAAGACGATATCCGACGCGGCTTGCGCGGCCTCGGTGGCACCTTCGACCGCGATACCGCAGTCGGACTTCTTCAGGGAGGGGGCATCGTTGACTCCGTCGCCAGTCATGGCCGTCAAGTGTCCACGCTGCTGCAGCATCTCGACGACCTGGTACTTGTGCTCGGGGAAGACTTCGGCGAAACCGTCCGCCTTCTCGACGAGGTCGTGCTGAGTCGTGCCGGAGAGGCCACCGTGGATGAGCTTGTCCGAGTTGTAAACCTTGGTCCCGAGAGCCAGCATCTTGCAAGTCTCCTTGGCAATCGCGATGGCGTCGCCAGTCAACATCTTGACGGAAAGACCGAGGACCTGGGCTTCAGCGATGGTGGAGGCGGTATCCTCGCGGGGAGGGTCGAACATGGGGAGCATGCCGAGCAGTTGCCACGGGCCGTTCCCTTCCTGGACCGCAACACCGAGAGAGCGGAACCCACGACGAGCAAACTCCGTCGTCTTGGCCTTGTACATGTTCGCGTCCTCGACGGAGCACTCGGAGAGATTGAGGATAGCCTTGGGGGCGCCCTTGGCGCAGGTGTAACGGATGCCATCCTTGACGACGATGGATGTGATACGCTTGGAGACGGGGTCGAACGGGGTGAACTTCTCGGTCCTCCAGCCCTGGGACAGGATCTCCTTGGCTCTGGGGTAACGCTTGAGGGTCAAGATGGTGACCTTATCAATCGGATCGAGGGACTTGACATTGTGCGAGGACGCGAGGGCCGCGACAGCCATCATCCAGTTGACATCGACTCCATCGGCCACGAAGGGCTCACGAATCGACAGCTGGTTTGCAGTGAGCGTACCGGTCTTGTCGGAGCAGAGAACATCGACACCCTACAATCGCGGTCGTCAGCATGTCAATCCAGCACACTGTTTCGAGTGGGGGGGGGCCGGGTTGACGCGGTGGGATGAACCAAGTTGCCCAAGCGCCATCTCCACCCGGCAGACGCGAGCCCGGTGCACCGAGCTAGCCCAGGTCGTCGCGACGGGTCAGATCGGGGGGCTCGGGCCCCGGGCAGACTGCGCGGAGCACCCCACCGCGAGGGGGAAGGGGGGGCCGAGAGACTGCATGGATCAGGTGGGCACGGGACTTACAGCAAGCGACTCGATGGCCGTGAGCTTCTGCACGATGGCTTTCTCCTCGGCGAGATAGGCGGCGCCGACAGCGAGCGTGGTGGTCGTCACGACCGGCAGACCGACCGGGACACCAACGATGAGCAGGATCAGGGCGTAGTGGAGCAAGGTGTTGGAAGAGTCCTCGGGGGTGGCGAGCTCCAAGTGACGGAAGAAACCACCGATCCAGGACGCGAGGATCCAGCCGACGACCAGGACCAGCAGCGACGTACCGATCGAGTTCATGATGGCCTTGAAATGCCCCTGATCCTGGGCGCCGGTCACGAGGGCCGCGGTGCGTCCGACAAAGGACATCTTGGCCGAGTGGGTGATGATGGCGTAGGCCTTGCCCCGCTTGCACCCGGTCGTGTAGTAGATGACATCGGCCACGTACTTGTCGACCGCGAGGGACTCTCCCGTCATGGCGGACTGATCAATGGCCAGCAGGGCGTAGCCCGACCCGTGCTTGTGCTCGTGCTCGTCGTCGTCCTCGCCCTTCTCCGCGGCCGACTCGCCGGCCTGGGCCTCGAGTTCACGCAGGTACTCGGCGTAACCGTTGGGGTTGTCGTAGGCCGAGATGATGCGGGCGTCACCGGGGACGACTTGGCCATCCTCGATGATGATCTGCGGCCGGGTCAGAATGATCATTGGGTAGACGAGTGGCGCCGTGAGGTCCGGCGAGGGGGCAGGTGGGCCGACTTACAATGTCACCGGGAACCAACTCGCGGGCCTTGATCTCCTCCTCGACCCCGTTGCGAACGACGGTGGTGCGCATCGCGATGTCACCCTTCAGACTAGCCACCACGTCGGCGGCCTGCTTCTCCTGGTACCAACCGACAACGGCATTGAGCATTAGAATTCCGATAATCACCCCGAAATCGATCCAATCGCGCAGACCAGCCGCGAGAAGGACAGCGATCTCCATTACTGCGAGGGTTAGCCGATGCTGCTGCTGCGGAGAGAGCGCGCGCAGTGGCTTCGACCGGGGAGCCGATTGACCCTCGCGCAGCGCAGGGCAGGTCAATTGGCCTTGGGGCGATGGGGGATCTCGGGCTTACCATAGAGGATAGGACCGGTGAAGAAGCCCAAAAACTTGTAGAAGAGGTTCTCCTTCTCCGTGGTCAACTCGTTGTAGCCGGTCTTCCTGCGTCGCAACTCGACCTCGGCGCTCGAGAGACCCTGCTTCCAGTCGGTGGTCAACCACTCCTCTGGCGCGTCGAAGCTGCCGTCGGCGCCCAAGGTCTTCTTGGAGCCGAACTGGTACCACTTCTTCTTGGGCACATCGTCGTAGATGGAAGCCGTGACCGAGGCGCGGCGGCCATCGCGATAGTTGGAGATGTACTTGACGAGATTACCGTACTCTCCTAGGTCGGCGTCGTTGGCAGTGGCATCGCGCTGGAAGGCCTTTTCGGCATCGCCGTTCTCAACGTCCCGGGAAGCCATCGTTAGTTGAGGTGGGTGGCCAAGAGGGGGGG
>JAENRP010000211.1:0-75285 GCA_024741835.1 Diplocarpon mali
GGGGAGTTGTTTTTATTAATTAGTGACGAGAGAGGCGATCCGAGGAAAGAGTTGCATCAAACGGAGTCAGAAGTGAGAGTGCCAACGCAGTCGACGGTGGAGGGAAAGGAAGAAAAGGAGAAGTTGGAGAAAGGGAGAAAAAGAAGAAGTGTGAAAGGGAGTGGTGAGGAGGCGAGTAAGAAGAAAGTTGCGGATGTGGTCTGGTCGACTGGCTGGTCTGAGGTGGGTGGTGGGTGGTGGGTGGTGCTGTTGAGGAGCCAGAGGTGTGGTTATTCTGGGAGGGGGGGAAAGAGCGACGGCGAAGTTGGCGATGGCAAAAGGAAGGCACGGGTCAAGGGTTGAAGGGTGGATCCCATGGGCTTGCTCTGATTGGCCCTCTTGATTCCCTCCAGTGCCACTAGACCGGGGGGGAGGACAGCGTGGTATGTGATTGGTTCGACTGCCCCACACAGGCTTTCTGGATTGGCTGAGCGGTGGGCCACCGAAGCTCTTGCGCGTCGGGGGCCGGGGGGGAATGATTTGCGGCCGTGGGCTGGCTGGGCTGACTGGGCTGGCTGGCATGACGGGGCTGACTGGGCTATCTAGCACGACTATACTACGTAGGTTTTCAGCTTGACTACAATCTAGCTTTCCAGTTGACTACTATCTAGCTTTCCAGCTTGACTACAATCTAGCTTTTCAGCTTGACTACTATCTTGCTTTCCAGCTTGGCTACTGTCTGCTGGCTGGCGACCCGAGGCCAGCGGCTCTCGGGTGGACCGAGGAGACGCCGGCTCGTTGGGGGGAGATATGGAGAGGTATATCGAGATAGGGGTATACTTCGTACAGGGTGTAATAATTTGAGGTTCCCTGTCTGTGCACACTAGATTCTTGGCAATGCTGCTTTCATTGAATTCCTTAGTATTTTATATAGCCAACTTTTGCGTCAATCACTGCTTTACATCTATTTGGCATTTCCCTAATCAAATCTCTNATTATCTCAACTGTTATTGATTCCTAAGCTTTAAATACCCCCTGTCGAAACCCCTGCACAAAAGAAAGTTCTAGTATAGCGCACAGACAGAAAACCTCAAATTATTTCCCCATGGACTATGTATATGTATATTAAGACAGCTGTATATCTCAATAGATGTATATTGATATAGAGATATATATATATATATATATATTCATATATACATATATCAAGACAGCTCCATCTCTCAACAGATGTATTTTAATACAACTATATATGTATATATTCCGAAAAATGTATATCAAGACAGATATATATCCATATATAGGTAAACATCAGAACAGCTGTATACCAAACCCCTCCCGAGACGGCCGCCAATCGAGATCGCCCCGTTTCAGGGCTCATCCTTCGCCGCTGCCCAGCTCCCCCTCCCCATCGCTCACACGGCTCGTGTTTCCCTGGCGTCTCGGCTCGGGACGTGCGTCGAGCTCGAACTCGTGCCGCTGGCGCTCGTCTGGCCCAACTCCGAGTCGGGTCGTGGTTCGGCGTCCCGCGAGGGCGCGGGCGCCGCGAGGGCTGTGTTGACTCGCTTATCCCCTCCCCCCCCTCGGGGATGGGCCGACGGGATGGGCATCGAGAGCAGATCCGACGCCGATACCAGTTCCCGGCACGGGAGGAGAACCACGCCCCGTCCCATCGAAAGCCATCCCGCCGATCCAGCCGCCTCCCTCGGCACCTGCAAGCCTGCCCGGCGAAGCTAGAGCCGGGCTGGAGGGGCCACTCAGCCCGCTCCCCGTCGCCGCTCTCCATCGGCGGACGAGCCGTAGGTATTCTGACATCGAGATATATCGAATCGAGATATACAGACGTGACATCCACCCGGGTCCATCCCACGGCCCGGAGTGCGAGGGGCGGCGGCGGCAGGGGGAGGAGGTTTCCACGCCTGGGAGAACGTCGGGGGTGCGGGTACTGGGGACCAGAAGTCTACCGATCATGCCCAAACTGGGACGCGAGAGGAACTCGGCCCATGAGGAGCACGGTGGGACCGCACGAGATTCATGACTGACGGTACTTGCACAGTCGGCCAAGGAGCCCTGACATACCTCGGTATCTGCTGTGTAGGTACAGCCACGGATCTCTGCCCCCCTTCCCACCCCAGTCCCAGCCTCGTCCACAAGGCTGCCTCGCTTCCCCAACCCGGCCCGACCAGATCAACTCAACCCTCTCCCCCCAAATTCTTCGCGAACAGTCGCAGCAGAACCACCACCCGACTTCCAAGATGGGCCGCCCACAGAAACCCGCACGCAAAGACCCCCAAGGCATCGCGTCCCGCCAGGAAGGCCAGGAAGGCCCCCAAACCCCCCAAGACAGCACACGCACGCACCAACGCAAGCGCAAACGCGCACCCGCTCCCGAATCCTCCTCCACCGGCACAGCACCCACAGGGGCGAAACGGAGCAAGCCCTCGGCCGACCCCGGAGCCGGGCCCGAGCACGCCGCGCTCCCGCTCGAAGACGCGCAGTGCGCCAGCACCGCCAGAGCCGCGCCCATCCACGCCGGGCTGGCCTCGACGCACGAGGTCGCGACGATGAGCGTCGTGTCCTCGTCTCGCATGCAGAAGAAGGTCGCGCGGGCGCTGCAGGTGTTGCGGGCCGACGCCGGAGAGGGCGTGCCCGCGCCGGCAGGGGAGAGGCGGAGGGGCCGGGTGGTCATGCTGTATGCGAAAGCACCCGTGGTGGCCAAGATGATCAGCGTGGCGGAGATCGTGAAGAGGGAGGTGGCCAAGGTGGGTGGCCAGTGGTTCCAGTATTGTGTCGTGGGAGACGTTCTGGAGGACAGGAAGGAGAAGGGGAAGGGGAAGGGGAAGGAGAAGGGAAAGGGGAAGGGTAAAGCGGAGGGAGACATGGGAAGGGAGGAAGGGGAGGAAGGAGAGGAGGGAGAGGAAGAGGAGGAGGGAGAGGAGGGCTTTGAGACTATGAAGACGCCGTTTGAGCGTGCCAATGAGGGGAGGCCGAAAGTCAGGGCGGTGCCGAACATGTGCTTGTATCTTTCCAGCGCCAGGATCGAGGGGTTGAGAGCGGCGTATGGGTAGGTTCGTTCGCTGGTCTTACGTGTGGGCTACGTGCTGACTGTTGCTCTTTAGTGAGCAGACCAACTCTCCCCACGCTCAGCAGTCGTGAACCAGACACGGCGGCGGGCTGCCGGTCCGGGAGCGTAGGGGCGGCTGTACTTGGTCGACACGTTTTTGCATTTCCGAGATACCCCCCATCTCTCCGTTGTGGAAGAGGAAGACGAAAGACTCTGGCGGTTCATGAGCGATCTCTGAAGGGGCAGGATTTGGCGCCACATCGAAAGCTACGTGCGTGGGGACGGTGGGATCAGCTCTTATTGCCGTCTGCTCTCTACAGTTGCCCCAGAACCACAACGCCATGTAATTACTTTCCACATTATGTGCAAATCTACCCTAGTCTCGACTACGACAAAATAAAGTATGTTGCAGTACCCAGCTCCTGAGCGAGACAGCCTTGTCCATGCTGTGGTGGTGTACCCCGCCATCCCGCAACCCACTAAGGCATAGACAATCGAGGAATGTGATACACCAAGCGACCCTTGTACCATCGCTCGCTGTACCACTTGGCTCCCGAAGATCCCCTAAGGCTCCCGGCCAATCTTGTCGTAGTTGACGATGCGAAGCACGAAATTGATGGAGACAGCCACCATCAGGGCGACAGCAAGCAGGGTCGGTCCAACCTTGTCGTCGAAACCAGCCTGCCCCCTCTGCCGGATGGACTTCGCCCTCCAATGGTATGTCCACAGCGCGTAGACCATGGTCGCCATTGCGACCAAGGTAAAGGCTATCGCGGACCAGAAGGACGTCTTGTCACCGAAGTTGAGCATGCCGACCGCGAGGGCGCCGAGGATGACGGTGAAGTTGAGCCATGAGAGGAAGGTCCGCTCGTTGGCGAAGAAAACTTTGGGCTCGACCCGAGTCGGAAGAGCGATTCGCTTGCCTGGCAGACGTGTTAGCACTGACCCGACAGCTCACAGCTCACAGCTCTTCCAGGCCTGGCATTCATCTTACCGGGCGCTGTATGGAGGAGAGGTTGGCTTGACATTCTGGCGGATGGCCGGATTCAGTGGCGCGCTGGGGGGGGGGCGTCGAGTATATCGGTCCACGTTGTTGGCCGTATTCTTCAAACAGCTGTCGGGCCTGGGAGCTCACACGATAGCGACGAAAAAAGCTGGTCGAGGCTCCACGAGGTCGGAAATAAAAGCTGTGGCTCTGTCCTGCCCGCAAGTATCTCGAACTGGGACTGCAAGCTTCGGATGAAGAGGAGAGGAACCTCAACGGTCAGGCTAGCGGGGCGGGGAACGGCGGGCGAGGAAGGTGTGCTGAGTGGTCAGATGATGGATTACCTTTTTCACCTGGTTGCTAACCCAGCACGGAATAACCTACTTCCCACCTTATATACCGTCCTAGGAAACCCAAGTCCCGCCATCCGACCTCTTATACCTCTGAGATATTATAGGGCCTACTAATGATGCGTCGCGTCGTGGTTATTTAGCGGCAGGTCTACGAATTGTATGACTCGGGGTTGGGTCGTGCATAGCATAACTTGGTGCGAATAACAAGTACGTGCGGTGTATAAGATTAACTCCCTGAGATGCATTACGTTTACGCGTCTACGTAGTTCTCACTGCGTACCAGGGTATTCTGGGCCACCCCGGCTTGGCCCATCGGGTGTCACGTGCTTCCTCGTCCAAAATGCAAGTCATATTTTTAGCCCCTCAACACGTGCTCTTCCCGTGGATCCGCTGTCTCCCGTGTACATGCTTAGGGTAAAGCACTTCTCCCTACCTAAATCTAACTTGGTGAGCAGCAGTCGGCCTTCTCGTCCAGTCATTCTCTTTTGCTATTGGCATCGGGATCCCCCACCGAGATCACACAGCGCGGAGGAGGCCAGCCGATTGGAGTTTAGCCCAGAGGCATGAGCACCTGAGAAGCAAGGGAATAACGAGGGATCTAAAGCTTGTCGCGATTGCAGCCTAGCACCCCGGATCATAATTGTCCTGCATGTTCTGTAAGCACCGGGTACTTCGTATACTGCCCAGCAGACAATCACAGAAGCCGTCCCCTCACCCCTTCCCCCCTCGTTCTCCTTTAATCGATCTGAATTGAGCTCTAACTATCAAGACAAACTCGAAATATGGCATCGTCATCTGCTGCGCCAGTAAGCCTCGGACATTCCAGCACATTCAAGCCTTACAGTGTTGATTTTTATCCCTTAGCCCATCTCGTACACACGACTAAAGCAGATCGCAACAGATGTCTGTTTCCTCCGGGCTCCTCGGTACCGGGTCCTGTACTGATGCGTCGAGCAGGCTTGTCAAAGTGCTCTGGGTAATGCAGAATTCTACGAGCATTCAAAGACGGAGTCGTGGAACACAACTATTATCGTTGGTTCGCCCTTCCAAAGCCGCCAGATCTCCCTGACGCCCTGCAGAATTCTATCCTACGATCCCTGATCTCCGAATCATCTCCTGCAGGAGGTACGCCATCGTACAAGTACGCCGTGAACAGCACCATCATCCAACACCTAGTCCCTACCTCCTCACTCAGCCGAGCCAAGAACGCTCAAGAAAGCGCTGTTCCCAAGACAGAGGCCTCCGATGCTGCGATCTCGACGAGTGATGCGAAGAATGGAGCCACAGGAACGGATGGGAAGCCGCGTGTGGGACGGAGAGGCATGCATAGTGCGACTGGAGCATACTGGAACGAGAAGACCGACGGCATGTGGAGCTTCAAGTACGAGGGAGGAGAGAATAAAGGCCTGGATGTTGTGATCAGTGTGATCTGGATCTCGATATAAGCAGAGGATAAATGTACAAAGTTTCCGGACGGATTCAGGAGCTGGCATCAGTGGGCACTTGGGTAGGTAGCCTTGCCAATGGAGCTCGGGCAGGCCACTTTCCAACCTGTATGTGTACTGGGATGATGAACCCCTTGACCACTGCCACCATTGCCTGTCGAGTTTTGTCCATCAGTGAGGGTCTCACGGCAGTTATGTGAGCTTGTCTTCGGATGAATGTCGAGTGGGCAGAGAACTGACACACGTGGCGTGTGATACCTGCTCTCCTGATTCTCTGCAGCAAAACAGTCCACTCGGACCGTACAGCACAAGGGAACTTGTGGCTTGGATTTACTGGGAGTAATGAGTGAAGTATTTAATATCGGAACCGAGGGTTGGAGGTCCATGAGCTCTGGTAAATGAGCTTTGCGCTGGTGTCCATGCAGATGCAAATGGGCTATCTATGCAGGCTATCTATGCAGGCTATCTATGCAGATGCAAGTGTACAACGACACACCGCAAAGCCGAAGATACACGACTGACAAGTGATATCAGATCTCTCGGCGCCACCTCCTGATGGCGTTCTGTTTCAGGACCACTGCAGTCTTCTCTTCTCCGGAATATAACAGCGTATGTAGCGTTAGGTTGTAGTTGGGATATTTCCCCATGATTGAAAACAATCAAGTGCTTCACCGCCGGCAGGACCCACTTCACCTTTGACGGCGGGACCTTGCTAGAAAAACACACGAATGGAAAGTAAATCAATTTGACTATGTCCTCAACACTTCTATTGTCCTAACCTCTCCCTTTCTCTCCCTCCGTCTCTTTCTTTCTCTCTCTCTCTCTCTCACACACACACACATACACACACACATACACACACACCTCTAACCTTGAATCTCGATACGAACGACTTTGTTTCTCTGCTACCAGCAGAATATCAGCAGTTCGACACGATGCTCCAGTGAGTGACCACCCCTACCGATTGCAGTTCAACCGCGATTGAGGCGCAATTTTATACTGACAATTTCTAGCCGCCTTTCTACTGAAGACCTGAATGGGGTGTTGTGTCATCTCGATGTCAGCAGCGCATCGAGTGCGGCCTTGACCTGCAGTACGTACTAGGAACGCCCCTTTTCTTGCACAGATTGCTCTGCCTTCCGGAGACACATCGTCCCCTCTTCTCATGCCAATACTGACTCCGTTCACCCAGGACGCCTTGCAGCAGGGGTCCGAGGTCTTCGTGCGTCGGGCCATATTCCAGTCACGAGGCCTTCCACTGGCACCGCAACTGTCTCCTTCGCTCTAACTAGCTCGGCCTCCAGCAATGATGCTGATGAAGAGTCTCGGACAAATACCGATATCGACATGCCCTCAACCCCGGAGACGGAGGAGGATGATTGGGATTTTCAGATCACCCCAGAAATCATCCGACGACTATCTCTCATCCCAATCCACGACACCGCTCCCTCCCTTGCTCTCCTCCCGAATGAGCTGTAAGTACCTGCCATTGAATAACGTCAACTGGGTCTAGACGAACGTGTGTTCTGTTCATCTTAACCGAAGCAACCTGGAGGTGGTAACTGCTGACATTCCCTGTAGGAAACTTGAGATCTTCGGCTACCTTGATCTGATTGACTCCACCTGTCTCGGTCTCACAGCACCAAACCTCTACGTTGCTCACCGAGCTATCCATGGTACAAAGATTCCTCTCAACACGCGTCGAATCGGTCCAAACAAGCTCGAGTCTGCTTGGGAGGTGGTCGGCAAGCAAGAGTGCAAGCAATGTGGCATCTACCGCTGCGAGCTTCACTCTCACATCAAGACATGGATGCCCAAGGAGTTGGAGTACTGCTCAATGAAGGTCAACTTCGGACTTCCGGCTGGTGAGCACGCTGTCCACCAAACATGCTATCGGGGAAAGCCCAGCAAGCCAAAGCGTTGTGGTCGCCACCCCTCGAGAACAACGTCTGTTCACCAGGACGACGCTTCATTTGCACCCCCTCTGGCTTAGTGGATTTCCAAGTCACGTGTATCAGAAGCTGAGCATCTCTGGGCCATTTGCTTCATTGGCGCTTGGAGCCCAACACGGCCGTGGGAGAATGCCGGAATATGGGGCGGTATGGGTTGGGAGTCGCCGCGTGTACATCAGTTCTCTTTTCCTTCGACATGGTTTTGAGGGTGGCGTTTGGCTTTACGGTTGTGCTTCGATCACTGGAGGTTACCGGGCTCGTGAGCAAGCCGGAGTGCGCAAGCGTCGATGACGGTGGAAGGGCGGGAAGTCGTACAAATCAACTCCGTCGAATTGCATTTTCTGGCGTGGAACCTGCAGCGGCGTTGGTTGGGAGCTCTCTTCTTTACCTCCTTCCTGGAGGGAACAACCCCCTGCTCGTGGATCAGTAGACAGCCATGCTGTGTCGATACGGCCTCTGATGGGGAGCATCTTAGAGAATGATAATCATGCAAGAACAGCCCCCGACGCCTGGGTTTTTCCGATCGAACGGTCTCCGCATATGAAAACCCACTCGGCCTCGCACCTAGTGGTGCTAGCAAGACGCCGGCTGTCCAAGCCGTGCCAGTTGGTCGATCTGGGAGGAATCCGCAGGCACGCGCCAGATGGTCCGTCCCCGCGCGGTAGAGAGGTCGAGAGGTCGGACGAGTCGAGCATAGCTCTGTTCGCGGTCGCGTGCAACCTCACCAGCCAAGCACGAAACCGAAGCAGGTCTCCCCGGTGAAAGAATAGCAGCGCACACTCGCCGTGCCCGAGGGGGGCCTGCCATCTCTGCAGTTCGGGCCCGGGTAGCTCACAGTGGCCGAGACGGGGGCGAAGTAAACCACAGAGAGACGCTATCGCATCGCACGCGTGCATCTATTAGATCTACGTGTCTATCATTACTATTAACGCTGTCATTTCCGGTCACCCAGCCCGTACAGAACCTCCTAAATATCAGTGTTCCGATCCATCGTAAACTCGCAGAAAACAAATGCGATGTACGCCGCGAGCAACGCCCAGCCCATCCACCTCCTCCCCCCAAGCATCACGATCCCGAAGAGCACGGCGCTGCTGCCCCACATGCACCCGACTTCGAACAAGGTCACGCTGTCCCTCAGGCTCGCGATGTCTCCGGTAAGGTACAACACCCCTGCGCAGAGAGTGACGAGGAAGATGTTGGAGCCGGCCGTGTTGGCTACGACGATGCCCGACTCACCGCGCCGGGCGGACATGATGGATACCAGTTTCTCGGGGAGCGTTGTGGCGAAGGAGAGCAGAGTTATGCCGAGGACGGTGCTGGAGAAGGAGACCTGGGCAGAGAGCGCAGCCACGCTGTGAGAGAGTATGTAGCCACTCAGGGAGAGGGCGAGGAAGCCGAGTGTGAGGTGCGTGACATGGTACAGTGTGCTGTGTCCGGATTTCTCGACCTCTCGCACGGGAGAAAGAGGGATCTCGTCGAAGATATCTTTACGAAGTTGTCCGTCGCTCTGGGTGTGTAGGTTAGCAGGCCAAAGGGGCACACCTGAGTGTGGTCCGCTCTCCAGGTCGTGCAGGGTGGTCGCGCTGCTCGAATCCGAGTTCGTGCGGACGTGAAGATGAGCGTACTTGTGTCCGGACTTGCCCTGAAAAGGGACCAGGTCCTTCTCGTGATCTGAGTCCGAGTCCGAGTCCGAGTAGTCGCTCGAACCGCAGTCTGAGTCGGCGGCTGGTTCGACTATACCCCTGTAGATGGCCCAGCCGATAGATGCGATATAAAGTAGGAACATAATTACTAGTAAGCCTCCGCCAACCCGGCCCAGAGATTCGAAGAAGACGATGAACGTAGCGAAGAAGGTGGTCGCCCCGAGCAGGACGCCGGTGTAGATCTTTGAGGAGCGGTCGAAGGTGACCTGAGCTTTGGAGAAGATTAGACCAAGGGAGAAGGCCCCGAGAATGTTCGAGATGCTGCTTCCCAAGATGTTGCCCATGGCGAGGGGGGATTCTTTCTGCGAGATTGCCGCGACGACGACGACTAGCTGGGTGGAAGTCAACAAAAGCTGTCCGTCAATTGCGGGAAACCGAGCCAAACTTGCCTCTTCCCATTCCGCTCCAGCTGTCAAGAGAGCTACAAGTGTCGGTGGCAGTCCTGTCCGGGAAGCTAGCTTCGATGTGTGAACGATAAACTTGTCTGCCCCATACTCGAGGACGAAAAGCCCGCCAATGAAGGCTGCAATGTTGAAGATGGTATCGTCGGTATCAACCATGATGAAACAGTAACCCGATACCTGAGAGAAGATTCGGAGGGGGGGCGAGGGGGCGAGGGGGCGAGGGGGCGAGGGGGCGAGGCACTATGAGAATAAGAAGAGATGCCGGCCGGGGGAGGGAGGAGGAGGAGGGAGAGGGGAGTTGTGCGAAGCGGTACAGAGTAGAGTGCAGCTGGTAGCACAATAGCAACTCTGTGGCAGATCCACCACTGGTGTGTTGAACGAAGGAGATGAGTCGATAGGCCTAGCAGAAGAGGCGGGAAGAAGCAGAACGAAGAGGAGATGTAGAAATTTAAATATAAAGGAGCTCTCTCATGCTGGCTGTAGGCGCAGGCGCAGGTGCAGGGACGAACAAACGATGCGGGAGGTGCTTGGGAGTTCGTAGGGACGGTCCCTCATACCTTTACCAGGTAGGTATCTATATAGGTGCTTGAAGGACCTAGTAACAAGGTCTGCATGTGTGCAAATATATAAATATACATAGACCGGCACTCTGTCAGGGCTGCCCAGAGAGACGGTCTGGGTTCAGGTTCATTGTCGGCCGTCGACGGGATCAACATGCGTCGCAAGGATTTGGCTATCAGGAAGCCGTCGGCAGCGGGCAATGGAAATAAGGTACAATAATAGCTACGGCGCACCACGTGGCTTCACCTGGCCCACCCTCCTACATCAAAAAGGTTTTCTTAAAATAGGTTTCAGGTAGAGCAACGATCATGGAGCGGATCGTACCTGGTATGATAATAGTTGGGAGCCATCGTCGATATCGTACCTGGCATGACAACACTTGGGAGCCATCGTAGATATTGTACCTAGCATGACAGTATTTAGGAGCTATTGTTAATATTGTACTTGGCATAATAACAGTTGGGAGCTATCGTAGATATTGTACCTAGCATGATAGTATTTAGGAGCTATTGTTAATATCGTACCTAGCATAACAACAGTTGGGATCTATCGTAGATATTATACCTAGCATAACAGTATTTAAGAGCTATTGTTAATATCGTACCTAGCATAACAACAATTGGCAGCCATCGTAGAGCCACCATCACACTTGCGCGCAGCCAACTCAACGACTAGTAGCACACAGAGTCCCAAGTCCCAAGTCCCACGTGACGTGCTCTGGAGCCAAGTTCAAGTTCTCGCGAGCAGAGAACGGCGGCGGCGGCGGGACGAGGCCGAGAAAGCTGCCAACGAATGAATATGGACCCGACAATCGATTCTCCAGCATACCAGCTTCTCCTCATATCTCTTGTCTTCTTACACAATCGCCTTTGATGCGCGCGGCACACGCAGCGAGAAACCCCTCGTTCGCCCAAGACCTTTTTTGCTAGAGTCCCGACTCGCAACTATCCATCCCGCCCTGGCTGGGTCGCTGACAAATAAGCTTACATCTTGCTATTTTTCCCCCGGCCCTTGAGGACAACCAGCTCTTATATACATTTTCGCCTTTTTCCCTTCTCTCCTCCCCCTTCTCCCCCTTTTCCCCCTTCTCTTCTCCCCGCAGCGCCTGCAAGCACTCAGCTGCTCCGGGCCGGCGTGCTACATCGTACATCACACGTCTCGGGAGCTTTCTCGACGTGCCTCACTCCCGGTGTCTTGTGAGGTGCTCCCAATTACCGCTCGCTGGCTTCGAGATTCCCGGCTTGGATGCACAATGCTGCATGCAGCATGCCTCTTCAGTACTTGCGGAAAGGGAACGCCGCCTTCGAAATGGCCCAAGGCCACTGTGCCCGCTACCCGGACTGCGGTGTATCCATCCTGGTGCGACTGGATGCGCTGGATTATACTCTCCAAGAGAGCTTGTTCGCCAGATCAAAGGGCACCTCGGGCCAGTTCAGCCAGCCTAGGGCGGTCTTTTGAACCAATCTCCTTTGCAATCATTTTCGCGAGATTTGCCCATTACCTTGCGAATGCCATGTTCGGGGCCTCATACATGCGCGAGTGGCACGAGATAACTGGTCTTGACGCTCCATCATCTCGTTTTTCCTTGATCTGATCCTCACGAACCTTGCCCCCGTGTATTTGAAAAGTGGCCGGTGTAGTATGGGATTTCTCCAAGTCTCGCGAGCTTCTTCACGCTTTGGTCCACGAATTCTCTCTGCCAACACATCTATCTATCTATGGTCGGGCCCGACTCCGACGCCGTGGCGCATGCCTCGGAGATACCACCAGCGGACACCAAAGTCACATTTGGATTCGGATATGAAGAGAGGAAGGGGGTGATGGTCGAGCTTCAAGATACTGAAAAACAGCGGGCCCGTGCTGGAAGCTGGATTCACTCCTCCCACGATGCTTTCTATAAGCAGAGCTTCCGCAAGTATGTAGCTGTTTTGGTAAAGTTTGGCAAATTCGTTGGACCTGCGGGTATCATCAGCGTGGCATACATTGATCCTGACAACTTTCAAACATCCATCTCTTCTGGGGTCCAATTTAAATTTAAGCTCCTGTTCATGGTTTTGCTCTCCAATTTAATCGCAATATTCCTCCAGGTAGGTGCCAGTCAATCACTTCATCGAACCTCGAACCATGCTAAACTCGACACAAAACAGTCTTTATCTGTCAAACTTGGCTGTGTTACCGGAATGGACCTGGCCCAGATGATCAAGGCCTACTCCCCGAAATGGCTCAACATCTTTCTCTGGTTCATCGCAGAGGCATCAATCCTGGCCACTGATATCGGCCAAGTCATCGGTACTGCCATTGCCATCAACATTCTCATACCCAGAATACCGTTGGTAGCGGGCTGTGCCTTGTCCATCGTGGACACCCTTTTCATTCTCTACTTCTATCGGCCCAGTGGATCGATGAGAGGCCTTCGGTACTTTGAGCTCTTTGTTGGGACATTCGTGCTGGCTATTTTCATATGTTTCTGCATCGAGCTCTCATATATCACGAACACACCTTTCGGAAATGTCATCAAGGGGTTCCTGCCGACCAAGAATATCTTCAAGGAGGAAGGGCAAGTACTCCTGCGAGCTCAAACCCCATACTTCGAGGGCTGATTTCAAAAATTGTAGACTGTATCAGTCATGTGCCATTCTTGGAGGCACTCTCATGCCGCACACCATATATCTGGGGACTGGACTTGGCCAGCCGCGCCTGCGCGAGTTCGATGTCAGGAACGACACGTACAGAGAAGCTCTGACCAGCTCAGAGCCAGCCGCCCTGAAACTTTACAAGCCATCTCTCTCGGCTATTCGAGCCTGTATGGGCTACTCGATTGCCGAGCTCATCATCACTCTTTTCATCGTCTCGGTCTTCGTCAACTCCGCGATTCTCATCATCGCTGCGGCGATGTTAACGGAGGAAGCGGAAGAAGCAGATCTCTGGGGAATGAGTCATCTGTTCTCGGAGACTATTTCGCAGGCTGCTGCAACTGTCTTCGGCCTGTCGTTACTGTTCTCTGGCATCAGTGCAGGTATTGTGGCTACCATGGCGGGTCAGATGGTGTTTGAAGGAGCTTTTAGCTGGACCATCCGTCCGTTCTACCGCCGTCTGATCACCCGAACCGTTGCCCTCATCCCAGGAATCATCATTGCAGCCGCTTTGGGGCGTAAAGGTGTGACAGCCGCGCTGAACGGAGCCAATGTTGTCTTGTCCGTTGCGTTGATTTTTCTGACGTTCCCACTCATCTGGTTTACGAGCTTCAACAAATACATGACGGTCGAAGTTGAGACTGGAGCGAGTGCCTCGACACTTGAAACTGTGCACGAGGATGATGCGGAGAGGGTCGAGCCCGCAGTCCCGAGGGTGAGCTTGGCGAATAACTGGCCAACACTGTTTGTGGGATGGGTTATCTGGGTCATGATTGCATGCATGAACATTGCCACGTTGACGTTACTTGGGCTCGGCATTGTGGACGCCGACTAGGTGCGATATTTGCCAAAGAGACCTGATCACTCATGATTATGGGTGCCGCCACGAGGTTATGAAGTTTTATAGCGCAGGGCATTTTGACGGCGATTACAATCCATGTCTTCATAAATCCTAATACGATCCAACAGCACATAGTATCGCTGTTTGTGCTCTGGTTTTACCTGTAAGCGACTTGGAATTCTTAGCTCAAGGTACCCTGTACCTCTCTCATCAAAACTGCTGAGATGGGAAGATGGATACTGTCCAGGCACGGAACATCCTATCCGCTCTGTATCTTCGAGAATCCAACTTGGCTCTTGCCTCAGTTCAGTAAGCGGAATCCGTGCTGCTGCTCTCCCCTTCGGCACAAGGATACCTATTCGTGCTCTGCAGCTTCTCTATGAGCATATATTCCTGCGTCTGGGATCAGTGCGAGTCCTTTCTCAAGGTATTGGTATGTCGCTGCTAGTCAGGGGAGTCGAGAGATTTCATCGTCGCCTGCGATGGGTTTCTTGACTGCGTGTTGACTTTGTCGCCTGCTCCTTTCTTTACCTCATCAGATGAACATCTACTCATGACTATGAATTGCCCCTTTCTTTACCTCATTAGATGAACATCTACTCATGACCATGGATTGCCCCTTTCTTTACCTCATCAGATGAACATCTACTCATGATCATGAATTTCGAGGAATCAAAGGCTCGGCTCCAGGCAAAGTGCTGATATGCGTGGTTGGTCATTTTACTGCAGCTCGGATTTCAGGCAATTCAGGTAATGCAAGTAGGGAAGCCGCCACAAGTTAACGCTCCGATGCTACTAGGGCATCCTGCTCGAAAATGCTTGGGGAGTCAACAACAAACATTTCTCTGCTCGCGATCGGGGCCGGAGGTACCTATCTCTTGTACCTCCATGCCCTCGAAGCCGCGCTTCGAATATGCTTTGTATACGTACCACGCGGAGGATCAATAGAGAACAGGAGTGCGTGGGCAGTCGAGAGCGAACCGCTCTCCTCTGGATGGCTCCTTCGAAAAGTGCCTGGCAGTGGCAGAGGTCCGGCCACGACTTTTGAAGGATCAAGTAGTTCCTCCAACACGTGGACAAGGCGGAGCGGAGAAGCGAGGTACAGCCAGGAGAGAGGGTGGAGAGATCCGGGTCCGTTCATGGAGCTCAAGAGTGAAGAGAATCCCAGCAACTGACCCGGACAATAGGGGCTCGGACTGGCGATGGGTTGTGCACATGATCGGAACTCATGTAGGTGACATGAGGCCACAAGGCACGCACACACGTACTGCACACCGCAATAACCCACCCACGCTGCTTTTGCGTGTTTTAGAAATACAAGGCCGTGTGAAAACTGTCGGCAGTATAATGAAGTATTACCCAATCACAAGACGTGAACCAACTAGCGAGTCCCTTTTCACACCCACGATGTCGCTCTACATATATACCGGCTAGATAGCATTAAGTACTATGCTTATATAATGACGATATCTTCAGCTTGTTAAGGGAGCCTCGCTTACTTAGTAAAGGGGCATAGATGCTTGAAAACACAAGGGACGTTAAGTGCAGCCAGGGATGCCTCGTGGCCCCATGCCATTCATTCTACTATGCAATCGATTCCGATTGTTCGGCTGACTGAGGGTGACGGAAGCTCAATCGGCCTTCCAAATCTTGACGCAATATCGGATTTCAATCGTCCATCTCTTTCTCGGCGCACCAGAGATGCCACAAATCTGCCGAAAGACGACGCCTTGGCTGATATCGCGGTGATCGGAGAATACATACTGATATAGCGTGAGAATTCCGATACCCGACGGGATGGATATTCTTGCTGCACTGTGATACTGGACGACCGGAGAAGAGGCACGTCGCTCCGGCAGGTCCGAAAGCTTGGTTCCAAGCCATGGGTGATCCTCAAGCCGGGATATCCTGGCAAAGAGTTATAATTGCTCAAAGCAGGATTTCTGCCTTCTCATTGTATATACATCCATGCTATTGACGTTGATCGTCAAGCTAACATTAAGCTTGATAGGTTTCTCGACATGACAAAAGCAGGGGTCCATCGGCACAGTTGTGTCCTCGCGTTGTTCAGTTGGCGGTAAATATGAGCACGTTCATCAGAGAGCTTATGAAGAATAAAACAAATAATAACGAGGATCCTGTAAAGCTCGGTTAATAAGGCTCGATCAGTTATGGCTGAAGATACGCGATACCCTTGCCCGGAGGATCCTTGCGTGACAAGGTTCTACGTATTGCAACCTGCTAAGGAGCTCGATCAACTCGTTCAGGCCCTTGGCCGGGGACGGCCCCAGCACGTCACGAACAGGAACCGAGAGAGGAGAAGTCGAGGATTAGTCGACGTAAATAAATGTATTTGGAGAATCGGTCTAGCTGCTGTTTTTACCCTTTTATATAGAGCTAGTGGAATGCCGCAGAGTATATTGCTCGATTGTGCGGCCCCTCGTGTTTCTGGATGATACTCAACTCGGATTTCAAGGTCCAAGATGCGTTTCTCGCCTCTTGTTGCTGTCCTGTCCGGGGCCGCTGGCCTGGCTTCTGCCACTGGGTATTCTGGCCCAAGTCCGAAGCATGATGGAGGCGCCGACAAGCCTCGCAAGCTTCACCTGAGGGACACTCAGATGCACCAGCAACAAAACCCCTCCCAGTATCTGACAAATGCGACGGCCAGTAAGTGCCACGGAGCTCTAACATGAGCAATGGACGGGGTCGCTAATCGTGCTTCCAGAGTACGTTGTGAATGGGACCGCTATCCCTGAGGTGGACTTCGATATTGGAGAATCATACGCTGGTTTGATGCCAATCTCAAGCAATAAGAACGAGAGCAGGCAGCTGTACTTTTGGTTCTTTCCCTCGGATAACCCTGAAGCTCAAGAGGAAATTTTGATATGGTTGGGCGGTGGTCCTTCATGCTCAGCACTCGAAGGGCTTCTGCAAGATAATGGCCCGTTTATCTGGCGACCCGTACGCACTTCCCGTCTATCATCTCTAGAGATCCAAGATCTCAAGAGAGATCTAATCAACAGATGTTGCAAAAGAGAGTGCTAAGTGTTTCTTTACAGGGAACCTACAAGCCAATTCGGAACATGTTTAGCTGGACCAACCTTACGAACGTTGTCTACGTGGAGCAACCTGTGGGAACGGGGTTTTCTCAAGGAATTCCCAACGCCACCAATGCAACCATGCTTGCAGAGCAGTTCTTGGGTTTTTGGAAAAGCTTTGTGCAAACATTCGCCATGCAAGGGCGGAGAGTTTATATCGCTGGTGAAAGCTACGCAGGATTCTACAGTAAGTTTGTTGTCTGAGCTCGCTTGTTTCTTGACTTCATATCTGCACTTCACTTAAAGAGACATCCGTACTGACTCCGGGCAGTCCCACACATTGCAGATGCCATGTTCAATAAGGAAGATAAGGAATATTTCAATCTCGATTCAACCATGCTCTACGATCCTATGACAGCATCTGGCCAGACCCACCATCAAATCCCCGCGCTGCGGTTTGTCGAATACTGGAAGGGTCTTCACCCCTTTACCGAGAAAGAGTGGGATTATCTTCGCAATGTGGACGATTCCTGCGGCTACACAGCCTACATGGATAAATATCTCACGTTTCCTCCGCCAGGTCCGTTCCCAGTCGAGATTCCCGGAGCCGGCGAGGACGGACTCGTAGAAGACGACTGCAATATCTTCAATGCTGTTCGAACGGGCATGTTCGGGCAAAACCCGTTCTGGGAGACCATCAAAATTACGAGCAGCGTGAGTTTGATCCCGCACCGGCATCCACAGTCGCTCGAGAGCCGAGCTTCTCGTGTGTTTTTTTTTTTGGGAATCAAATCTCGCAATACCTCAGCAAGCACGTACTAATTTGGTGAACAGTTCCCTCCCCTCTGGGACGTCCTTGGGAACCAGCGCGTTGACCCTAGTGTGCCTGAAGGCCATACGATCTACTTTGCCAGACCGGATGTGCAAGCAGCCATCAATGCTCCCATTGGAGACTGGGAAGTGTGTGCGGATAGCGACGAGGAACAATGGGACGACAACTCGTCATTGGATGTGCTTCCTAGTGTCATTGAGCGCAGCAACCGTACCATGATTGTACAAGGAGTAAGTCCCGACAGCCAGATCCCCAGCACATAGCTAACCATCCCAAGGCTCTTGATCTACTCTACAGCACGAACGGCTCGCTTCTCGTGATCCAGAACTTGACCTGGGACGGCGCTCAAGGCTTCACCGAGAAGCCCTCCGACCCCTTCCGAGTGCCTCTCTTCAACGCCGAGTCGTGGGATTACCTGGCACCGTTTGGAATCGTGGGCACGACCCACACCGAGCGCGGGCTCACGTGGGTGAGCGTGAACTCCGCCGGCCTCAGTAAGTGACCCCGCACGCCGCGAGTCCCGGGAAGATATCTGACGGCGCCCAGGGATCGCACAGCATGCCCCGTCCGCGGCGTACAGACAGGTGGAGTTCTTGATTGGGAGACAGAACTCGCTCTCGGCTGATACCAGGTTCTCTACCTGGAGCTATTGAGCTTGCAGCTACGGGGAATAGCGCGGCGCCATGGGCGGGAGAGGGGAATGTGTCTGGGTTGGAACATGGGAAATTGCATGTTTTGCAACTCTTACCAAAGACTCGCAGTAATCATTCCTCGAATCCTACCTCGTCCACGTGTCTCGGGAGGTGACCACTGGTCACTCATCATCAAAGATGAGGCCCTACATGGTATGAATGTAAGAAACGTGATTCTCAAAGGCGAGCCCCCGGGCACAGGATAACATGAGAGAGAATGATACCAATGTAGGTCCGTTGTCACACTGCTGGTCGACAGACCAGTCAACTTGAATTCCGTGCTATATGAAGGGTCCGGTATACCATTGACAAAGATAGAATACAGTAAAAGCATTGACCCATATTGGATCAGGCAGTATACATTGGAGAGCGGACTAGTGAACGAAAAACGCCTGAATACCTGCCCCAGACTCCTCGCTCCCAGACGTGCTTTTGTACAACAGCGACATGCACAGATGCCATCCGCGAGCACCCCCCGATACCAGTCTCCACTTCGTGTCGAGTGGTATGCACCACAGTATCGTATCGCCCTCAAGCTTTCTTTCAAGCGCCCTCCTTGGTAAGACCCATCCTCTCCCTATCCTTTCTCATCCCATCAAGGACGGCTACCAACCCACCGTTCCTCAATCTCTCCAGCACAACATTCATACCCTCCTTGCTCTTACCTAGCTGGTTCTCGGTCTTGCGGCTCGCAATCGCCTCGATACTCCGCTGGATCCCACTCGTGCTCCAGCTTGCCAAGAAACCTTTCTTCGGCTCCTCCACCTCGTCACTCGACGCTGCCTCCCCTTTCCTCGTCGCCCTAGCCCTCAATCTATCTCCAAGCCTGCTCCGGAACATGACAGTAGTAACCACGCCCGTAGTCCCAGCCCCGACGCTAAAATCATCGCCTTCGTCCATAGGCACGTGTCGTTTGTACTCCTGCTTCTCCACCACACTCAATATACCCGTCCAATCCAGGTTCTTGCTCTCGGTCCTCATCCATCCTTCCTTCACGTCGATCGTGCTCGTCTCGAGGATGTAGCTCTCTGATCGCCCGCCACTGATGTTGCCGAGTACCGACTGCGGCAGCAATTTCATGACCGCAGACGGCAGCCTCGAGGATTTCCGATGAACGCGGAGAGTGTGCAGACGGCCCGCCGCGTCGACACTGCGAGAAATGACATCGGTGGAGAGGACGTGAGTGCTGTAGGGGTTTGGGTATCGCAGGAAGTAGGCGAGGGTCACGGCGGGAAAAGAGTAATCGTATGAATAGGCGGATTCGTAGAACTTGACCATTATGCTGTGTGTTTGTGGGGGTTTGGCATTTGCGGTAGCGTTTTTATAAGGGCAATTGTTTGTGAAGAGGAGGGAGGTGGTGGATGCGGGCTTGAGCTTTGACCGTCTGGATTTGCTCGGCTGATGGATCCCCTCCCTTGTTCGGCTTTGGAGCTAATCTTGATTGGATTGAAATCTGGGGTAAGATGGCGGATTTGTGTAGAGACACGAGATAATGTATTCAAGTCGATTTGACTCAGTATATAGATGATTGGGATGTAGTATAACTTTCTTGCAACCTTTGCATCAGGGCTAAGCTACCTATTGATTCAAAGTCGAATGTTGTGGAGTGACCATCAAAGTCAAGCCACTTTGGAGTCACTCACCGACCGCCCATCTACCCCTCGCCAAAATTATTCTGCCAAATATCCCACTTGTGGCCACTCCAGATACAACAATATTCTAACGATGGCCGACCCAGAACCCACTGTTCAAGCCGCATTGACTGCAGGTGCGCCGACAACGACGACGAAACAAAGTGTTGATCCCTGGAATGTGGCCGGAGAAATCGGCGAGGACGGAATCGCCAAAGCCATCAACTACCTGACTCTGATCGATGAGTTTGGGACTAAGAAAATTCTGGAGGAGGATCTGGCTAGATTCGAGAAGGTGACCGGACACAAGCCTCATAGGTTTATGCGGAGAGGCATTGTATTCAGCCATCGGGATTTGAATCTGATACTGGATCGACATGAGAGGGGAGAGCCGTTCTTCTTGTACACAGGCCGTGGACCCAGTAGTGATAGCATGCACATTGGGCATACTGTTCCCTTTGACTTTACCAAGTGAGTCCTGAATCATATACTGCAATCTCTTTCGTGTATGGTTATGTCGTGTCTTGCAATTCTGCTAACGACTGACTCTTAGGTGGTTGCAAGATGTCTTCGATGTACCCCTCATTATCATGATGACCGACGATGAAAAGTACCTATTCTCCGAAAAACGTTCGATAGACGATGTTCAGAAGTATACGAAAGGCAACGCAAAAGATATTATTGCAGTAGGCTTTGATCCTAAGAAGACGTTCATGTTCAGCGACTACGAGTATATGGGCGGAGCATTTTACCGGAATGTCACTCGGATCGCGAAGCACGTTACTCTGAACGTCGCCAGAGCAGTCTTTGGTTTCGATGGAAGGTGATCAAGTTCAACTTTGCCTTCGGAGCTCAATTGTTGACTTTCTCAGCTCGAATATTGGCAAGATACATTTCGGAGCCATACAAGGTGCAACCTCTTTCGCATCATCCTTTCCCCATATCTTCGGCACCGACGAATCTATCACCACGCAGATTCCTTCCCTAATCCCTTGCGCCAT
The DNA here is from genome assembly GCA_024741835.1 of Diplocarpon mali. Lineage (NCBI taxonomy): Eukaryota > Fungi > Ascomycota > Leotiomycetes > Helotiales > Drepanopezizaceae > Diplocarpon > Diplocarpon mali. Next base: position 21,115 of record JAENRP010000211.1, read on the forward strand.
CGACCAAGATCCATATTTCCGTATGACTCGCGATGTCTCTGCTCGATTGCACTTTGCCAAGCCAGCCCTCATCCATTCGCGGTTCCTCGATGCTCTTCAAGGCCCTGGGTCCAAGATGAGTGCTTCTGTAGACACATCTGCAATATTCATGGCGGATGAGCCTAATAAGATCAAGAACAAAATCAACAGATATGCATTCAGTGGTGGACAGGTTTCTGAGGCAGAGCAGCGGGAGCTAGGTGGAGATTGCGACAAGGATGTTTCGTTCCAGTATTTGATGTTTTTCCTCGAAGACGACGAAGAGCTTGAGCAGATCCGAAAAGACTACTCCAGTGGGAAGATGCTGACCGGGGAGCTCAAGGCTCGGTGCATTAAGGAGCTACAAATCTACACGAAGGGGTTTCAAGAGCGGAGAGCGGCGGTCAGTGATGAGGTTGTGGCAGATTTCTTCCGCTTGAAGAAGCTAGAGTGGACGGGAAATCCTAATCCGAATTCCGTGGCTATGCAAAGCGGTGACACCCCTACTGTGGGAGCAGTTGCTGGAGTGCCGGTGGCATTGACAAAAAACCAGGAGAAGAAGCTGGCGAAAGAGAAGCAAATCGCTGCGAAAAAAGCCGAGAAGGAAGCGGAAAAGGCTGCGAAGGCGTCAGCATCAGCCGGTGCATGACGATATGTGTCAAATGGCGGCGATGAAATAAGGACTGTTACGTAGAAGGAGAACAAATACCCAGCTGGATGCCAACAAGAAGTTCAAGCAACTGATCGATTTTGGGGCCACTAATCGACTAATCATGACCTCATGTGTTGCGTGATGAATGCTCCTCCGTTCCTGTAACTTTTGTTTTCACTGAGCTGTGTGCTATATGCAGAAACCTGGTCATTATACTCTGTTTTTCCTCTAGTAGGTGTATCAGAACCAGTGGAAACGGAATTGCGTGATATCGTGCAACACGGTTTGTTTCTTCTATAGCCGTCGTATATTGTCCATGGCAATAAGCCTTTACGCATTTTTGGTTACTCCCTTAATAATCCCAGCAAGTTCTGAGTGATAACAAACCATACCCAAGAACATATTAGCTAGCTATCATAGAGTGTTGGTAGGTTCAGGCAGAGAAGCACTTCGTTTTGCTCGTTTGCGCCAATATCAATACAATTAACACTCTAGGAGTGTATCGAGTATGCTATTAGGATCCTCCTTCTTGATCGTAGAAGTGGAATAAAGGCCTCAGGAGTCGCAATCTCTATTTTCGATCGACCTATAAAACTATCTCTTGGGGTAGTTGCTTTCTACCTGCTCTGGGATAGTGGATTCAAGCTTTTCCTCAATGAAAATAGCGGCAATTTAATGAGTTAAATAACCACATTCAGGATGGTTAACATAAGATAGGGGCATAAGAGCCTATTTTGAAGCATAGCAAAAGGCAAAAGAGGTATGTAGTGATTCTGCTCTGTGCCGTTGGGATATGGGATCCTTCTGTGTGCCTCGATCGAGGTCCAGGCCCAGAAGCCATGGATCTAAATGGCATCAAGGACAGGATATTTGTAAAATATCTCCAATAGTCGCCGGAGTCGGAGATATTCTTTCACCGAAAAAAACAATATTAAGCGTAGGGACAATATTAAGGGGTGTTAAGCGAGGACAATATTAAGCCTCCCCCTTTCAACACCACAGCTTATTCTTTATGATTTCGAGATCACTCGGAACGATCATCAGTACAGACAGATATGGCTTTATCGATCACTGTCAGTTGAGTGGGTCTCATGGTTCGAGAACAAGGCACTGGTGAAGCTGATTCTTGCCGTGAGGGAATCGAATCAGCCAGAAGCATAGTCACTTCACCGTTTTGAGTGGCCCAAGAACAGCACTTCTTGTTCAACCATGCCGAAGAGCCGTCTAGAGACATGAGCTTCTCTTTATACTTGGTGAGGATACACACGAAGAAACCTGTTCTCGAAATCTATAAAGTCTCGTTGATTTCCTCCCAGATTCTACTTTTTCTATCCACCGATAATATCATACATACACAAATACACACTCGCTCAACCAAGCAACCCACAAATACAACAACAATCAAGATGTCTAAATCAGCAGTAAACTCCAAGCGTGGTGGCGGACAACTCTGCACCATCCAACGTGGCGGCGGACAGCTCTGCACCATCCAACGTGGCGGTGGACAGCTCTGCACCATCCAACGTGGCGGCGGACAGCTCTGCACAATCCAGAGAGGTGGTGGGCAGCTCTGCACCGTACAGCGCTCCTAGAAACGTCAACAAATTGGCTCTAGCATCCCGATGAGACGATGACCTGATACTCGTCACCCCCATACTGGGCAGAGCAACCCAAGGCGTGTGGACACAAACGGCTCAACTTGACCTCTTCAGTTTTCTCTTCGACTCGGTATCAAAACTTCAATTCAACGGTGGACCGATGGACGATACCAGGCAGGCGGCAGAGACTTGAGCGTAAGTCTCTGGTCCGGGCTGCACTTTTTTCCCCTTTAGGACTTTCTCGGACTTGAATCTTGTACACGAGAGGAGAGGATGAGGAGTTTCTTTCATAGCATCTAAATTTGATTCAGAGTACATTGCAGATAGACAATATAACACATGCATGTTGTCTCAAATATTTGACTTAACTGGTGACCTCTTGCTTATTTATAATCATGAATGAACTTGGTACCAAGTGATGAAACCCCTACATAAAAGGAGATATGAACCATACGCTTGCGGCTCAAGTTTCCGTTGAAATACATGAGGCAAAGAAGTAAGAAGTAGAAAGTACAGAAGTCAATACTGGAGGTCCTCTCCTTGCCGCCGTCCCTGATCTGCAAAGCCACCACTCATAAGAGCATGCTATTCCCCGTTCGCATCAGGAACCATCAGCAGTAAATGCTGTTACCAAAGAATACTACTGAGATGAGGCGAACGCGAACGCAAAAGAAAAAGAAAGCCCAATTATATCTACAGTTAAACTCAAGCAGGTCAGGTCACACCTGTAAGAGCTAATAGCCTGCTATACATTATTACGAAGTAGCCCATCACGAATGAATTTCTTGAGCAGATGATGGGCTTCGAGATACAATTCTTTCTCCGCCAAAGAGGTTTCCACATCTGCAGATTGTCACTTCACCGTGAGCCATGGCCCTACATCGTGTGTGGGGAAAAACGTGGCTATTGAGTCCACCAATACCAATAAGTCGACAAAAATAAAATACCAAGACTTTGCTGAAGAAGTACTTGATGGATCGAAATTAACCATACCTAACTCAGATGAAATATTGCCCACCTTAAGTTTGACTGTGGTCAATTATATTCTCTACATTCACGAACGACCTCACTCAGGAGATATCAAACGCACGGGCCAGGTAAAGACTGTCTAGGACTAGCGTATTTGGGGCTGTACCCGAGTCTCAAAAAATTACAGGAGCTCCAGTCAATCACCGAATCTGCCATCTCCCGCTATCAACCAGTCCTTGTTGTTTCTTTCTTCTTGTTGATCTGTTCCTTCTCTTAATTATCCGTTTTCTCCCACATGGCTGCCCCTGGCCCAATTCCTGCTGGGAGAAGCATTCCGGTGCCAGACTTCACGGCGTCACCAAACTCATCTGTTTGGGACCGGATATCAACATGGGCGGCTGAGAACAAGGCTATCGTTTACACAATAGCTGGGGTAGCAGTGGTTGTTTCGGGCGCTGGTGTCGCATATTACTTGACTGACTCGGTATGACGCTTCAATCAATGCGCCTTTGGGCCTAACGTGTCGGCGCCGTAGCTGATTTTGAACTTTGATAGAAACCTAATTCAGTCGGACGGGATTCACCCAAGAAGCCGAAGAAGGAGAAGCGGAGGAAAAAGGAGGAGGAGAAGAAGACCGCAGACCTTGAGAAGGGCGCTACGGAAACCAAACCGAAGGCGCCAACTGTCGAGTCTGTAGATGAACTTCCGAAGGTAGACGAGGCAACAGTAGGGGATCTCTCCGAGAATGAGAGGAAAGATTATGCTGCGAAGCTGAAGGCTGCCGGAAACACAGCGTATGGGGCCAAGGATTACATCAAAGCCATCGATCTATACGGCAAAGCGATCATTTGCAAGCCCGACCCTATATTCTATTCAAACCGTGCTGCGTGTTACAACGCTCTTGCTGAATGGGAGAAAGTCGTCGAGGATACCACTGCAGCTATCAACCTTGATAATGAATACGTGAAGGCCCTAAACAGACGAGCAAATGCTTACGAGCATCTCGAAAAATTCAGCGAAGCTCTCCTTGACTTCACTGCCAGTTGCATCATCGATGGGTTCCGGAATGAAGCCAGCGCACAAGCTGTTGAGCGTCTGCTGAAGAAGGTAGCAGAGGCCAAGGGAAAAGCTATTCTCGCCAGCAAGGAGAAGCGATTGCCCAGCCCTACATTCGTCACCAACTACCTGCAGAGTTTCCGCCCCCGTCCACCACCAGCCGGGCTAGAATCAGATGCCGAAATTGAAGAAGGTACCGGAAAGGCACAGTTGCAGCTCGGTCTGCGCGCAATGGAGAAGAAGACCGGAGATGGTTACGAAGAGGCCGCGGCTGCTTTCACTAAGGCGTTGGAACTCAACGATCTTGCAGAGCATGAGGCATTTGCGTACAACATGCGCGGAACGTTCAGATATCTACGCGGAGAGAACCGTGAGGCATTGAACGATCTGACGAAGAGTGTTGATTTGCAGCCCTCATTGACACAGAGTTTCATCAAGCGTGCCAGCATGCACCTGGAACTAGGTTTGTGGAAAGGAATCCCGTGTTGAGCTCGGCTAACCAGACGTCAGGAGAGAAGGATCTCGCAGCAGAGGACTTTGAGAAGGCTACGGAGCAGAATAACGACGACCCTGATATCTATTACCACCGTGCTCAGCTGCACTTCATCCTGGGAGAATTTGCCGACGCCGCCAAAGATTACCAAAAGTCGATTGACCTGGACAGAGACTTCATCTTCTCCCACATCCAACTCGGCGTTACTCAATATAAGATGGGGTCGATCGCTTCGTCGATGGCTACGTTCCGCCGATGCCTAAAGAACTTCGACCACGTTCCGGATGTGTATAACTACTATGGTGAGCTTTTATTGGACCAGCAAAAGTACCAAGAAGCGATCGAGAAGTTTGAGACTGCCGTAGAAATGGAGAAGCAAACCAAGCCTCTGGGCATGAACGTTCTGCCTCTCATCAATAAAGCCCTTGCACTCTTCCAGTGGAAGCAAGATTTCGCCGAGGCCGAGAAGCTTTGCCAGAAAGCTCTGATTAGTAAGTACTGTCTCGGGTGGGCGGGACAATAGCTGAGCTCGCTACAGTCGATCCTGAGTGCGACATTGCTGTCGCAACCATGGCGCAGCTCCTACTCCAACAAGGAAAGGTCACAGAAGCGTTAAAGTATTTCGAACGAGCCGCCGAACTATCGCGCACCGAAGGCGAAATTGTAAACGCTTTGTCGTACGCAGAGGCTACACGAACACAACTCGAAGTGCAAGAAAAGTATCCCCAACTCGCTAATAAGTTGCAAGGAATGGGCGGAGGACTGGGCGGAGCTGGCGGGCGCTAAGCAACGCACGTTAGAGGTCAGGGCATTCCATTGTGTCGCTGTATGGGGACGAATCTTTTGAGTATGCGTGGCGCGATCAGGGAGTACGGCGGTTGGAGCTGAGGCTTGCAACCGTCTATGCATTTGTAACTAATACTCCACTCGCCGAAGAGTGTGTACAGTAAAGACTATGATGCACTTTTCACCGTGCGCCTCAACTCCTGCCAGGTTAACTCGGCCAGCAATGCCTCCTGCCATCAAGACTGACCAAGCGGTCAACTCTGGATCTCTTGGAGTACCGAGCGTTGATGGGATGCCTCCAGCCGGCTGGACGGCCTGCCACGACCTCGATGCCGAGAAAGAGAGCACGCGACCATGGGTCAAGCTAGTTCTTTGAGCTGCCTGTCAAGATGCCTCTGCTGGGCAACAAAGCTACATCTTTGCCACAGTCGGGACATTGTGTAATCCATTCCCAAGAATGTATACATCTTGCTGCCCTCCTTTGCCGCGCCGAGACAGCATCTGCCACCGAGCCACGTACGCAACCAACCAAATCGAATGCTCCTCTTGTTATAGCACTTCCACAGCCAAGCACTCAAGAACGCCTGTCCATTCACTAAAGTCTCACCTGGTGCCTGGCCATACTCCACGCCCCCAGTCAAAGACCTAGTACTGTAGCGAGCAACGATGGTGCACGGTTTGGTATGACTTTTGCCTACGTCGATTAGGTGCCAACCTCTCTCTCACTGCTCGCTCTACCGTGTTGCGCAACGGCCCGCTGCATTCCAGCTGCGGCACGGCGGTTGGCGTTTACTGCAACGATATAGGGGGGGGGAAGGGGGGTTTCTATATCGTTTCTTCTTCCTCCTCGGCACTGACGATGATTGATCAGCCGCTGATCCATAGGCACTGCACTCATAACCAGACCTCCTTCTCCTCACCAGCTTGTACGACTCTCCAGAACCACGCTCGCAGAAGAGTCCCGGACTGGGATGGCGTAGAGCCGTAGCGCTCCCGAGGGGTAGTGATCCCCGAGGATATCCTCGCGGTGGGGGGTAGAGCTCTTGATAGAATGCCAGCGCGAGAAGTTCGGAAGCGCTTCTATGGTGTACTACATGCCGTTCGGTTGCGTACAGGGCTGCCTGATCAGCGTCTATATATACCCAGGTAAGCAAAGGCCTTTCCATGGGATATATTTTACCTTACCTAAGATATCTATACTCCAGGCTACCCCTGAGCTAAGAAAACCGGCCGGGCGCTTACGGGCAAATCTAAAGTGGCAAAGTCAAGTCGCGCTTGGCCGCGTCTGCGTCTGCGTCAGCTGCTGTCGTTTCCTCGTTGGCTGTCCTGTATACGAGGCTATTATTCAATAGGAGAGCTGTGTACAGCGGGATTCACGGTGCCGACTCTGGATTGATTGAGATACGCCGTAGACGCAGCGGCAGCCGCGACTAAGCATGTACTGTTCACTTTTTGGGCTCTTTTCTAATTGCAGCAGATGTGGTACTTCTGATCATGACTCTTTTCCCCTCTTTGCATGTGTATAAATACGTATATGTATGTACACATGCGTATGCTAACCCTCGAATTCTGGTCTCCTCCGCAGCAGAGACGTCCTGAGCAACAATCAGATCAGCTCCACTCGCTCGGACAGTCCAGGTCGGCTCCAGGCACGAGACATTGCAGCGCGAGAGAACCAAGGGCGGCTAAATGCGCCATGGTCGGTATGTGGGATGCATGGTAGATAAGTTAGTCGATCCAAATCAAAACCCCCCGCGCACGCAGCTGTAGGCTGGGAGCACAACGGAGGGGGCGAGCGGGGTTCGCGGGGGATGGCTAATGATGAGAGTGGGTGTCTAGTATAGAGCCAGATGTCGATCGGCTAATTGCTTCTGACAGAGCGCGTGAAACCCGCCGGCAAGGGTTGAGACTGGCAGAGCAGCGGCTGATGCTCATTAACGCAAGAGATGAGGTCAGGTTGGCTACGAGTAGATGGAGAACGGAGAACAGGTGGGAGCCCTGTGGTCTCTTGTGATGCTGGGCTGGACCGGATTAGAATGCGTTGGTGTATCTCGCGGACGTTGGACGTTGGACGTCCGCTATCTTCCAGTCTCGCGGGTGCGACTGATCCGTGGCTCCCACTCACCGCCAGCGGTAAACAAAGCGCCGATGGGCCTGTCATTCTCGAATCCGAGATTCCCATCCATCGCCAGCAGGACAAGACGAATCCCTATGCTACCTTATCATACCACCGTCTCGGCCCATACCCGCACCCACGTCCAGTAGTCTACCGACATCCCTGGACACACGGATCCACGCACGTCGATAAATATGCAGACCTTCTCGGCAAACCTCTATACTTACAACGCAGATCCCCATCGCAGCACAACACCACAGGAACAACCTTGCCACCGCTTCCGCCGCGCCCCAGGTGCCCGGGCCGAGACACGCCCAGGACACAGGCGCGAGGACCTCCGATGCAGCCCAGTGAGCGGCGGCGGCGAGGCATTTGGGATCCAGCGGCGCCCGGCTGCTGTGTGTGTGGTGCACTGGACGGTGCTCGTACTATCTACAGCTGCGGCAGGGATATCGAGAACCGAGACATCGAGACAGCGAGACATCCAGACATCCATCCATGCATGGGATGCAGGTCAAGTAGCTCGGTCGGCCGGTCGCCGTGGGGCTCGCGATGCAGGTCCGTCAGTTCGAGTTGCGCGCCGCTGCAACCTCTCTCCACGGCGTCGTCTGAGAGCAGGAGAGGTATAAGAATCTAGTACGAGTCCGACGGTTCGGGGCTGGCTGGCGGTTGTTGACTTGTGCCGTCTCCCGTCTCATCTCGTCGGTTTCTCATTGCCAGTCACTCCATCTTCTCAATACTCAAGGGAATCAACCCTAGGGGGAGCTAATCAACGGCTCGAATCGTGTACTGCCCGTTATACCATCTATCTGTAGTACCTCCTCATAGTCCGCGAACCTCCCAACAAGAGCATATCCACCTCTCGTTTGTGGACTTCCGTCCCAATACATCGGCATCGGCTCTCGCCTCCACTCCCAGACGGACGGTAGCCTCCCGTCCGATACTCTGCCTTTCTCCGCGCGGAGCATCTCAGGCTTGATCCCCTCACATAATCGCTCTCATTCAACCAGATCCCCTCCAAGATGCCCTTCTTGCGCTCCATCTGCGCAGGCCTCATCCTGACGCCTCTCCTCCAACTCTCCACGGCCGCCCCAGCCGCTCTAGTAGAAGAATGCGCAGTATCCAGAGGACATACCCCAACCCTTCCTAGTAAGCTCGCTTCCTCCTATTCGCCTCACTCTCCAACTCGTCAACCCTCTTGAAAACCCAGAAGCACCCGCTCTTCACCTCGTTCCTCGACAGCGACGCTAACAACACCCAGATAACGCCGCCCTCCCCACTACAACGCTCGCGCTCACGTACGTCTTCGTCGGCCGCGGCACGCAGAACTACACCTGCGCAGCACCGTCCGCGAGCCCAGTCGCACTCGGTGCAATCGCTACCCTCTACGACGCCACAGCGCTAGCCTATACCTCTCCCCAAGTCCTACACACCATCCCCCCCCTCGCGGTCACCCAGCCCACGCCCCGCTCCCCCTCAGGCCTAGCGCTCGCCGCGCCGCTCCTCGAGCCCGGAGGGGAACACTTCTTCGACTCCGCCGGAACCCCGGTCTTCGTCCTCCCTGCCGCGGAGAAGATCCTGTATGCCGCCAAGGCCGCCGGCGCTGCCGCGCCCGGGGGCAGCGGAGCGGTCGACTGGCTGTACTTGACTGCCAGGCCGGGCTATACCAGCGTGGGTCTCGCCGCTGTGTATAGGGTAGAGACCGCTGGCGGCAAGGCGGTTTGCGACGAGGCGGGCGCGCAGCAGGTCGACTATGCTGCTGAGTACTGGTTCTTTGATTGAAGTGCTGTGGAGAGTGCGGTAGAAACATATAATATATTACTAGCTGAGAGCCAACATAACCGAGAGAACGCTGCCTGCGGAAAAAAAAAAGAATAGGGATAAAGTGAGAGAGGAAGGGCCCGGCTTGAAAGGACGACAGGAACAAAGAGATGAAACAGATTCGGCAGAGAGGTGATTCCGAATTCGTGTAGTTACTTCAAGCTTAGGACTGCTTGCATCTAGGTCGCCGGGATAGACTCTAGATACCAATGTACTTTTTGCCAGAGTAGTAGATGTGTGAAGAGAGTAGCTAACTGGCTTGACGAATACACAACACCTAGCGATACACTATCGCGAACCTTGCCTGAGAAATCTGTATGAAATACAGAGAATGGATATATGGATAGAAGAGGGCAGAGGCGAATCTCACAGAGCGTGCAGATGCTCTGTCAACACTAGTTGTCGAAGTGATAGTGCCCTTTAGCACCCGAGTAGCTGGGTGGGTCCTCTGGACCCTGAAACGAAGCGAGCATTGACAGAGGACCACTCGAGAACAGGGTATAGAAAACACAGATCGTTGAAAGGTGGGTAACTGCAGAGTCATGATCCAATTCATCCGGAGATCGCTTCTTTCTCGCTTACTGCCTTGCAAGTCATCTTTTCTCATCGTAGATCCCAACCTACTGTCAAATACCTGTATATCTATCCTGTCTCTCGGAAGTATCTACGAGCGCATGGCGTCGAGTCCACCCTGCAGGTCCTGTTCAAGACCCGTGGCATTCTGGCCATACTCCTGGGGTCTTGGATCCTCGTTGCTCCATCCACCGTGATTCTGAGGAATCGGTACCGCAAGACCTTGACCCGCACCGACCTGGCCCGGTTGAATACGAACATGTTGTCGGAAGCGGGCGACCTCGTCCAAGATCATCTTGCGCATCTCGCCAACATCTTCGACAACTTCGAAGTCGAAGTCAAAGGTGGTAGGGCAGCCGGGCTCATCCGAGGCATCGTGCCAGATTTGAAGATAAGGATGCTCGAGAGCCTCCTCGACGGAGATTCTGGAAGACGGGTCGAAGGCTAGCATGTGGTCGAGAAGGGTTAATGCGTCGGGATTGGCATTGGGAAACAGCGTGTGAAATGGTCGCTTAGCCATATGGGGGAGATTTCGGACGTATTCTTGAGCTCGGGGAGATCCTATGCGGCCAAGTGTCTCCTCGTTGGGCGTACCGAGGATGTGAAGGATCTGATTGAGTTGATCAACGTAATCTCTCCCCTTGAAGAACGGGCGACCTCCAAGCAGTTCGGCGAGAATGCACCCAACCGACCAGACATCAACTAGGGGTTTTTTTTTTAGCTAATTTTACGGAGTAGCCAGGAAAGCACTTACTGGCTTTTGTGTAACTCTGGAAACTCAACATGATTTCTGGGGCGCGGTACCATCTCGTAGCGACATACTCGGTCATGTAGCCAGCATTCTCCTCGGGATCGACGGAGAAACCTCTGGCCAAGCCAAAGTCGCAAATTTTCAACTCGCAGTCCGCATTGACCAACAAGTTACCAGGCTTCAGATCACGGTGGAGAACGTTCGCAGAGTGTATATATTTTAAACCGCAGAGGATTTGGTAGATGAATGATTGGAAATGGGCATCGGTGAGGGGTTGCCCGGATCGAATAATGGCTGCGAGATCACACTCCATGAGTTCTACCTCACATTAGCATCTCTGCAGAAGTTTCGAGAAAGCTTACCCTCGTATAGATATGTCTCGTTGAAGTTATCTGGTCGAGGGATATCCATATCGTAAAGACATGTAATCTGAGATCATCAGCGCCAGCTCAACACCACTAGTATAGTGACGTACATTGCGATGGCCTCTAAAATGCTGTAGGAGCTTTATTTCTCGCAGCGCACGCTTGGCCAGGATCTTCTTGGAGAATACGTTGGTGACCTTCTTGATAGCTATGCCTTCCTGAGTCTGCGTGTTCGTTGCGGCACTATATCAACGATGAGCGGGGTCCATCAACTGGCATCTGTGAGCCGTACCAGACAATGCCATAGGCACCCTGTCCCAGCTCCTTGGTCACAACGTATCTCTCGTCAACAATGAAGTCTTGGTTGAAGACTTTGAAGACCTTTCGGCCCTGAAGATCCGCCATGGTTGCGTAACGTGCGTGAGGACCGTAACGTAGGTGCGGAGCGTCACGTATGTATAGAGTTATCGCGATTCGTCCGACAGTTGGGAGGTCTGCCTCGAGGCGTAGAATATATGCAGCGACCCGGTCTCTTTGTGTATATTATCCGCGTATGATTAATATAAAGATACTCGCGAGCTAGGAAGTGGAATGGACTGCGTCGTGGAGGCGTAGGTCTTCGCAATGCGGACAGGCGGGGGGGGGACAAAGATCGAGGATGCGGGATGGAGCGGGCGAAGCTGCTTTTATGACATGGAAACGATGGGAAGTCGTCGTAGAGCCGGACTGGATGAAGCTGGCCACGTGGAATGTCCGAAGGAATAGAGTAATAAAGAAGAGGAGGATGTGCGTCCTTGAGTCCTTAGCATCAGCTAATATCCTGTTCTGTCCTGTATGGTAAGGTACTACATTGTATGATAGTGGGGTCGAGGCGCTAAGTACAAGCGACTCCAGTGCGGGATGGCCGGGCTGGGGACCTCGGGGGACTAAATCTCCTGCAATAAACCTCGAACTAATTGAGCCACATATCTCACTGGCCGTTTCGTATTGAAATAATCCTACCATGGCGGCATTCTTCCCAAATATCTACTTGAGAGCAATATATACCTATATTTATAATCCGCCCGGAGAGCGGCCGTCGTTTATTGGCTCATAGGCGCTTGCAGAGCCCATTCCATGTTTCGTGCAATACAGTGCCTACCTCTAGGTACGCACACACGCTTATACAGCCTCCTTAATCTACCCTAGTTAGGCCTAGCGCCTTACATCTCCATCTATTAATAATAACCCTGCCCCTTATATGGCCGGCTAATGCGAGTGAAGCTTAGTACTTGCAGTACTGTCTGTACTGTGAATCGTAAGGTACTTCATGGTACATACTTCGTACATAACTCGACAAGTGTTCGGCCTATTTGAACTTGACGCTCCAAGTGCTCTGGCCCCTTCTGAATGGCACGACCTCTACGCCCTGGCCTGTGAAGGATTCTTGTATGACCTCCGTTCCCTTGCTGATGATGACTGTTTCGTTATCACCCTCTGACGATGGCCCGTAAAACCTCCTGCCATAGCCACCCAGGAAGCCCTTCAGAATGTCTACTGTGACCTCGTCCTCCGTGATAACATTCCGCGCAATGGCTTGCTCAAAGGCATCAAATACAAGGGGCAGAAGGTATGGTTGCGTAAACACACCAGCAGCTGTCTTTCCGTTCCCGCCCTTCTTTGCCTTCACGTCGTGTGGTGCCGAGTCGCTTCCGAGGAAGAATTTACCGGTTCCAGCGAGAGCGGCTTTGATAAGAGCTTCTCGGTCAGTTGGCCACTTGGCAACCGGCTTGCTGTGGTGCTTGTCAGCTGTGATGAGAACCACGAAGTCAAGAAAAGCTCGGCACACCGAGAGGCACTCACCAGTAACAGAATGGATCATCAGCCCAGTCGTCGACTGTCAGAAACAGATGATGGGCCGTGATGGTGCCAACAACGTTTGGTCCACAGTCGTTGACGGCTTGGACAGCTTCTTTCGTCGTGCAGTGCTCAAGGACTATTTTGAGCTGAATCGGGTTCAAGCCAGTCAGCTTTCCCCAGAGAACCATAGGTCTTGGACCGAGCTTGAAATTTCTAGGTCTTACCTTCGGGAACATCTCATGAAGCCCTTTCAATGTTGGCAAGAACGTTGATTCGGCGTTCAGGATCTGAGGCACGGCCGAATTAGTCGAAAACCAACGAGATTCTGGGAGAAATGAAGTGACATCTTTTCTCAAAGCACAAAGGACCCAGAGCTGCTCTTTACTTTTGATTCCTGCTGTGATACTGGAGTGACTACGGTAACTGTGTGACGCTCCGCTGACCCTGCCGTGGCGGCCGTCCTTACGAGAGATAACAGCATACTGGTTTCGTGGATTCAGAAGTAGGATCCACATACTGTGATATTCTTTGCGTGATCCGAGGGGCATTCGCCATGCAGGTTCAAGACCATGCCGCATTGCTCCATTGCACGAAAGACAGGGTAGAAAGGCTCGTATGACGAGACTCCAGAGCTCGAGTTTGTGGTGACACCTGCTGGATAGACCTTAATGCCGACAATACCTTGGGCTTTGGCGCCTTTCACAACTGCAGGCGTGATGCTCTCGTGGAGGTACAAAGTCATCAAATAGTTGACCTTGGGATCGAGTTTTTGAAGGCGGTTCTTATATGCCATCGCATCAGAAGCCGACGTAAGAGGAGGAACCAGGTTTGGCATAACGTAGACAGTATTTACACCTCCAACCCTGATGAGAGGGACGACGGTCTCCTGCTCACAGAACGGATCAAGGTCAGCACTGCACGGAAATGCGAAATGTGGAATGTCACGATCGTAGTCTGGCATTTGAGACAAAGCAGGACATACGCAGTACTTGAGGACATACCATCATAGCACCATCTCGCAAATGCACATGAAAATCTGCAGCTGCTGGAAGCTCCAGACCATCCAATTTTGCCAATATGGAAGAAGTCATGGTGAGGGCCTGCAAAACCGTGCTCTCTAGACTCTACCTTGGCGCGGTGCAACTTTGCAGGAGACAGAAAAAAGATAAAAAGGATAGGTCGAGGGGCTTGTGTTTTACCTGTGAAGCAATCTCTGCTCCTATCCTTCGTCGCAGGCGTTAAAAATACCACATGAAAATGATATTAGATCTAACTTTGCAAACGCACTAGGTATCTCTACATAGTAAACCCCCTGATGAAGTTGGTCGGTGCTAGCCCTGAGGCTAGCAGGGACCCAGTCCTGCCTTAGTTATCGGGTGGCTCGGTAACGACTGTAGTAATAGTCAACACCCAGGAGCCGGTTTTCGACGTTGGCACTAACAGGTAATTCAAGGCCATCGCAACACGATTCCGAACAACTATCAAAGTGGAATTTCGAGGATTACGCCTTTGTGCATGTGCCACGGCTTCCGTCGCGAAGACTGGAAGTCTAGGAATACCATGGTATAGCTGGTGTTGGGGCAGCATCAAAAGAGTACAGTGTGACGTGACGCATCATTAACATCATATTGCTCCCCTACATTAAACACGTTACGTATCTGCGGTCGGTAGAAGAATAAACGAAGAGGAAAGCAGCGCGGAGTTCCTACGTAAGCCGAGAAGCCCTACTAGCGCCTTTGTGACTTATGACGATATTCCTCCGGCCTCTGACTTATATATTATAACCGAGATTCTAGACGATAAGCGTGACTTTGGAAACACATGCGTGTGTGCCTTGAGGCCTCATGACCCTTTTCATCATGAGGGTACTCCGTGCAATCATCTTGTCACACGGCGCTTCTAACACCAGCACCTGCCTAATGGTCAGCTGTAATTCTTTATTCTTTTCACTGATTGTAGCATAAGCGGCAGTTACTACAAGTGTTAGCGTTCATCGATTTCGAGTCGCAAGAATCTCAAAGGCATGTTTTCTACTGCTGTCCCATTTCCATACCAACGGCCTTCTCCACATAGAATTCCAAGCCTCATGGCAATCGAACGCATTATCCGTACAAAGAAAAGAGTATCCAGACTCCACAGAAGCTTTATCTCCTCTCTCAATTACACGTTCCTCCATTTCCAATCCCAGTCCATCTTTCATCCTCAAGATGTGCTTTGGTAAACATCGTGTCATGTGTCAGCTGCGGACTCAGTAGATCAGTGTCGACGCTGATCTTCAATCGGGTATCTTCAAGCATGGCGTTGGAGTCAACGAGGAGCCTTCGATGCTTCACTGATCATACTAGCAGCAAAGAATCTAGGCTCGAGGCGTCAATTGTAAGTCTCCTCTACACAGGGAAGGCTTTGAGAGTGCTCCGATTTTCTCAAGCTTGGGATTGGAGTAGATCCAGCTCTCCCTACAGGCCGTCAGCGTATATTATTCAAGGGTATACTCCCTTTTCACTTACAGTCTCCCTCCTTCCTCCATTTAATCTGTAAGAGCAGCTCATCCTCTTCCATAACCGCGAATTCACTCTCCTGAACATCAAGCCCTGTAACTTTTAACACATCCCTCACCACTGTCTCATCACAACTCCGAGCTGACTTCCACGCTTCGCTCTCCCACTTCTCGGAGCCGTCATAAATCTCTTCCAAATATTTTTCTAGCCACTCTCTCCTGCTGTTCTCCAGGCTTGCTTCTTCCGGCGCGAAATCCTCCACGACTGATGGTTGTGTCTCCAGAAGCAGTGCGGCGATCATGTGATAAGGGACTGCCGGTTGGCATCTGAGTCGGAGCAAACACTTCAACCTTATTAGCATCGTCTTTTGCGATGACTGATGTTCCAGAATTTGTCTAGAGCTCTTGAGAACTAAGAACATGATCTTGAAATTCAAATAATTCAGATTCGAGCCGGCTGGTTAAAACATGGTAGACTTTACACGCACCGTCATGATTTGTATGTCCTCCTTCCACGCGGTGGCTTTGCGGTTGGTTTTCGTAGCCATGGCAAGTGTATTGGATGTTGATATGAGATATGTCTTTCTGAGACGGTTGGATATGGGTGGGAATGAGGGTATAAATATGGCAGCTTCACGTCAAGTGCTGCTAATCAAGCTCTAGTCATGAGTATGTGGGTCATGGTTGATTCGAGTCCTGTGACTGTAATCAGAGACCGTTTTATTTTCGGTTATAAGCGAGAGTCGGGCGTTTCCAACACAGCAAGTGTGGCATCCAAACCTGCTTCCTAGGAACTATTTCCCATTGTAGCTAGCAGAAAAATCGATTTTCAGTTTTGAACATTATCGAATCTGAACATAACAGAGCCACAAAATGCAGCTCGTAAACCATTTTCAATTGACGACTCCGTGCTTGCATGACATTCTCCTACGTAATGATACAATTGTTTTTGAAAAATAAAATAAAAAAACCGAATACCAACTTACCACCATATAGACGCTCGCTTGTATTCCAAGATATCCCAAGCTAGAATAGTTTCCTAGTCTCGGCACTGATGGGCAGAGTTAGTGCCTATAAAACTCTTCTGGCGACCGACGCCGTCTGCCCCTAACAAGCTCGGCGAAGTCAAGAGTGATATCACCGGCACATATTATGGCTCGTCTCACCATTCAAGCGCCAATGATCTCGCATTTCCAAGATGAGCTTAGAACTTGCTGTAGTCGACGCAATGGTACTCGTGTCCAACGCCGGCACAAGGCGACTTGTTACGCTTCTCGTATTTCAATGATAACGAGAATCAAGACAGCCTGGATGTTCATCAGCATTGTTTCTTCAAAACATCCCTGAAGTGAGGCGTACCAAGCAATACAGCTGGTGCGTGATGGACGGAGAATAAAACCCCCTTCTTCAGGATCATTCTTAGTAGACTCTCTCTGATGCACATCAAATCTCCTCGGGTGTGGCACTTGCATAAATCCAGCACCATATAATTCTTTTTAAGCACCCAGAAAGATTGCACATCAGATGAAGGGGGGTCTGGCTTTGCCTCATGTCACTCCACAACTGATCTTCTTCGGCTCCTGCATCCTCATACTTGGTCGGAAAGTCGAACTTTACTTCCTAGTTCGATACTAATTCTATAGCGTCAGACTACATACAGGTACTTCAATCGACAAATGAGATGTCATACTTTTAGGAAGCAATACGAGCGGCGAGAGCAGTCTGATTTCTGATGGCTCGGTCGAGATAGACACCTCCTTTACTTATCTCTCAGCACTGAGTATTCGGATTTTTCCGACCCCAAATACAGCTGCAAAAACTAGTGTAGCTCTGACCGCGAGCCCTATAGTCGTCTTCAGAGTCTGACGGGCTGAGGACGACACTTTTAGGGCCTTCTAGGGGCCTAGCCCGAAGTAGATCGTGCTCGCCTGCGCCGCCGTTTACTGCCCGGTCGGCAGGGACGTAAAACTTATGATGTGTTGCGTGTATGAGAAGATAATATGAGAGATCAGGCTATATTTAGATTTTGGTTCAAGTTTCGCATTCCGGTGCGAGTCCTCGAAAGTTTATATATCCCCAACAGCCTGAAAGGGTACAAATAAATAGATCGCACGTGCTTGGTAACGACGAAGGTTAAATCGCGCTATATGCAAGCAAAACAAAAAAGCGTGGAGAAGCAAACACTGGAGAGGGGTGGAGTGTGTTTATTTGGATGCGTTGGCTGCCTCTTCCTCTGCTAGCATACCTTCGATCTCCCTCTCTCCAAGCCAAGTCTTGACACTATCAATGATCTTGCCCAGCTCGTCACCTCCGTCCATTACATCATTCAGGTTATGGACACTGAGTCCACTTCTGTGATCTGTAACTCTCTGCTGCCCCCAATTATACGTCCGCACTTTGTCCCCCCTACCCATCTTGGCAATGCCAATCACGCCTCTCCTAAGCTTGACGACTTCCTCTTCCCTAGCCTCTCTGCGAGCTTGTGCCAGCTTCGATCGGAGCAATCGCCATGCCTTTTCCCGATTTTTATGCTGGGATCGAGAATCCTGCATACTGACCACAATATTCGTTGGTACATGCGTCAACCGGATTGCCGAATCCGTCGTATTAACATGCTGCCCTCCGGCACCTCTAGCCCTCATCACGTCCGTCCTCACATCAGTAGAGTTGACATAGTAGTCACTAGTTGGATCATTCAGATCCGCCTGCCAAAGCTCTCCTCCCTCGCCCGCGTTTGTGGGCAGACTGGGCAATACCAGAACACCAACAGCACTTGTGTGTGTCCGGCCCTTGCTCTCAGTAGCTGGGACGCGCTGAACTCGATGTACACCGGCTTCGCTTCGTAATTTTCCGTAGGCACCTGGACTTTCAACTTCGAGAATAGCCTCTGCAAGAGGCGCCTCCCCGCTGGCGTCTGAATCACCGTCGGCAGTCTCGTATTTCAGGAGCGATGCTCGCATATTCTTCCGTGAGCAGAAGGACCGGTACATTCTTAGTAGATCGCCCGCAAATAAAGCGGCTTCTCCTCCCCCTACTCCAGGTCGTATCTCAACCAGGCATGGCATGTCCTCGAATGGATGCTTAGGTGTCAGGGAAGTTGCCAGATTTCTCGACAAAGTCTCCAATTTTGTGACGGTTCCAGCCAGATCCTCAGCAGCGAGCTCACGAAGCTCCGCTTCTGTCGTAGGGTCTTTGAGAAGAGCATGCAGCTCTTCCTGGCTGCGCTGCGTGCTCTCCCATTCTCTCAATGCTTCCACCACACTCTTAAGTTCGCCGATCCGTTTCGCGATTTTGGCATCGAATGCTTCTGTAGTCTCCTCACTCAACCTATCGTGTTCCAAGGCAAGATTGTGTGCTCTGGCGAGCAGTGCTGGTGAGAAGGGGGTATTACTTGCTGCATCGATATTAGCGAACGGTTAAAAATGACATCCAACTAAACTCACAGGTACTGGAAAAGCGCCATATTCGCCGTTTCCCGGGATTGAAGCATGTACTAACACATCTTCGATAACTCAAAGGCAGCAAAGGAGCTCCAAGCATACTGAATTTTTCCTTCTGCGGGGAGTTCAAATTTTGTTAAGTAGAGACTTGGGAAGCGGCCGCATCGGCTAATATTTGTCCGCAAGGCTGGCCTTAACATATCGTGAAGTGTCTTGTCTTGTCGCATTATTTCCTCCCAACACCACCTCAGCTACATTCTACATTCATCATGGCAATATCATGGGAGACGCAAGTACATTATTTTACTCCTGCAGAGACAAAACTAATGCGCCGCAGAATCAAATCATTGCTCCTCTTCTTCGGGCCCATACTCCTTCCGAAAGCGATCGCATACTACCGATCAGTACGCGCCTCCCCCTCGATCCACGGTGTATCGATCCGACCAGTTCCCTCGAACGTCATCCGTGCCCTCGCAATTCTATCTTTTGTATCTTTTGTCTTCATTCTCAAGACGCTCCCCCCCTTCGCGCCAGAGAACGTCTTCGCGCTCACACAATCCCGCCTGCAAATCCCCATCGACGTCCTCTTCACGCGCCTCTCTGCGCTCCGTCCCAACGGGCTCACGCCAGCGGACAATCGCCTTCGTGGAAAACTCAACAGTCTAGATTCGCGCCTCCTACTCTTCCAATATGGTCCAGATGTTCTCACTGAATGTAGCTTCTGTAACGCAGACGATCCGAAGTCTTACCTCTACTACGCCCTCCCTAGCATTCTTGCTCCACACCTTTTCAACCTCGTCATTCTATCGCTCGTTACATCGGGTTTATTCATAGGCAAAGAAGGCGCGTTATGGCGCACAAGTGCTACGTTAGGTGCCGCCTCGTTGGCGTTGCTTGAGATTTACTTCGTCGCTTCATACCATGCGCAAGGTAATGCCCGGGCCACCAGGCCAGAGGAATTAGATTCATTCTTCTGGAAGATGCGTGTATACCGAGGTGTGGGTCTCGCTGCTCTTGATGCTCTCATCGGGTGGATGTTGTATTTGTCCAGCACAAATCGGGCTTTCGTCAACCCGCCTACGGCACCAGAGCGTCTCGAGTCCTGTACGCGGACCCTGGAGACTGCTAGAGCTAAATTGAATGCTACGGGTATTTTGCGGAACACTATACTTAGAGATGATGAGCTAAGAAGTAGAAATATGCAGTACTGGGTAAGAGAGGGCCAGGTCATGGGGAGTGTTATGGAAGAAAAAGCAGTCGTTGAAGGAGTCAATAATGCATTGGAGAATCGGATAGATATTGGTAGAATTTCTGCAGATGCAGAGGGGTATGTTAAGGGTATCTTCGCGCCTTTGCAGGATCCTGGCTTGGGTGTTAGCGTTTGAGTCCCTATCTACCAGTAATGAAGCAAAGGAATATATCATTTTGTTATTGGCCATGGATTTGGGAACTATAGTAAGGAATACTGACGTGTGAAACCACACATCGTTCGGAGAGAATTATTTCACGCTCCACTTTATCACTAATTCAGTACTTCTTTTTTAATCACAGCATTCCTTAATTACTGTCGACAATCCCGCTGCCATAATTGAAGCGAAATTTTTTTTTTGTAAATAGGTCGATGATTAGGTATCGTTTTATCCTGTTTCGCTCTTACACTTGAGTGCTGTAGCAACAGTTATGGTCAACTTGGCAGATGTTATAGTTATGCTAGTTAGAACTTTGGATGTAAGGGTTTTTGTCTATAGGTAGGTAACTCAGATGAACACATACAAATCCTGGAGTAGCCCTTATGATAGTGTAGCGTCTACTGATATAGTTTGTTGTGTGAGTACTATATATAGTAGTCTAAATACTTTAAGTACACTGTAAAACTGGCGAGTTTCTAGAAGTTACTCGGCTAACTTGACCAACCCATTTTTTACCCAATGCAGAAAGTCAATATTAGCTTACTCAACCAAGGTGCCTAGGTACTTGAGCACTTATTTCAGTAGCAGGCCAATGTATCTGTGAAAAGCGCCACAATACCTATTAGCATACTATACTCATCTTTTTTTCTCTTTCTAAGACAATGGAGGTGAAAATTTGGCCTACCCCTTAGTACATATGGGGTTTCGTAATTCAGAGTAGAATGATCACTAGTTAAAAACTTAAGTATCACTTGTAAGTTTTCCCCTAATCGATTTACACTTTCTGAAACGTGAGGATAAACCTAGAGCTATAATAGCTTTAATGATAACTTAACCTTTGTACTTTGTCGCAGGACAAACAAACACCACCTGGAAGTTTATCTGGCTATGCAAATACTATTTGAAAGCGATCTAGATAGTACACTAATGTGATGTTTTATCTGGCCCACTAGAACCAGAAGAAGTTCTCTCCCTCTTAATATGCTATATTAGTTCTAAACTATATTGAACGAGCGGCAAATGATATACTCGGATTAGGTATAAGTAGAAAACTAACATGAAAAACTCTTTGCGATTTACTATCCAGCCTATAGTACCTACTTAGTCCATGGGGAAATAATCTGAGGTTTTCTGTCTGTGCGCTATACTAGAACTTTCTTTTGTGCAGGGGTTTCGATAGGGGGTATTTGAAGCTTAGGAATCAATAACAGTTGAGATAATTAGAGATTTGATTAGGGAAATGCCAAATAGATGTAAAGCAGTAATTGACGCAAAAGTTGGCCATATAAAATACTAAGGAATTCAATAAAATCAGCATTGCCAAGAATCTAGTGTGCACAGACAGGGAACCTCAGATTATTACACCCTGTACGAAGTATGTTCCTGATTCCTTAAATAAGAGTCTAACCTAGACCTTAATCGATAGTTATTCCTTCAAAGTTTTGTTGCAAGAAAGCATATCATATGTGTGTCATGTGATTTGTCACATGACTCTGTCATATGACTTAGGGCAGTGCTAAGGAGGCACTTACCTGAAATAGCTCTTAGTTAGAGAGCTTTCCCCTAGACCTGAAGACAACCAACAATCGTCGTTTGCAACTCATACTTTCTTATGCACTCATCTAGTTTAATATTATGCTTACTATCAGAGAATCTCCGTACAACAAGTTTTAGGCGAATACTTTTTAAAAAGGTGCTATTACGACCCGCATATGTACGAATGTCACGTTATACGCAGCTGACCATATACGGCCGCATCACGTGGCTTTAGGTAGGAGCCTCTTGTATTTATTCATAAGAGAGCTTTATTAGAGCCTTTCGTTTCATCTTTGATTCTACCTTGGTAGCGTACCCCTTGGGCCCTTGGGGCAATCCCTTGGGGCAATACAATACGTCCTCCTCACTCCACTCTTCTTGTACGCCTGAGGGCCAGCCGTAACAGGTTCTATAATAAATAAAGTCGCCTTAGATCCTTATTCTAAAACAAGCCCTTTTTACTAATAGCAGATATTTAATTATATTAAACGTCTTACTAGTTAGCAGCAACTTTTAATCATGACCTTTCTTATCGACTTTCTATAAAATTATTAAACTATATCATTTTCCTTCTTCTCCTCCCCCTTCTCCTTATATGCTATAACTTGCCTTTTTCTCTTTTATATCCTTTGTCAAGCCTTCCCTCTAGTTATAGGTATATAATTGAAAAATCCTAGTGTACACAAAAGTCGAGAGTAGAGGGTATTTATTAAAGAGGTAGTAAAGTAGAGAGAAATTTTTCATTTTAGCGTTTTCGAATGTTCTAGCTTTATTCAACTATGGGTTTAATTATTTCGTAGTCGAAAAGACTTAATCTCGGCTATATAGACTCTTCAAGAGACTGTAGGTTCGTTGGACATCGCGTATAGGTATTGTATGAGTCGTCGTCTCCCAACCCGAAGTGCTAGCTTGTGTAATCTGAATTTTCAAACGGCATTTCAAAGGTCAAGAAATAAGTTCATACTCCAAGTAGTTTATTGCCCTTGATAGTGGAGATTAACAAATAGGTTGTTACCTAGTTTTTAACCCTTGGTGTCTTTGAAACAAAACAAAGGAGCCCTAGTACCATCTTCCTTTTCCACAAATAGTGGATCAAAAAACCAACTATAAAACAGTATATTAGTATCAAGATCAGGAGAGCTTTGCAATACTTTTACAAGGTTAATTACGCTTTTGTACTGTTAGCTTGGCCTGCGACGGAGTAGAAATCATGAATTCTAGCTATTCAGAGAAGCATCTGAACGCTTCAAACCTTACAAAAGTTGTAAAGTCACGTTTTCAATAGGAAATAGGAGAAGAGAATATCAACATAGCGGATTACGCACTTGATAGTCTTCTAGCTGTATAGGTCCTAGAATTCATACTTGAAGGTGCATGAGGTATAAGGAGTGGGTATCTTGATCTGCCGAGGCACTTTGTCACAGGCTAAACAAACACGCCTTAATTCCTGCAAATCAGCCCTGTAAAATCAACTATATGGTAGAACCCTGCTCTGAGGATACAACTGGTTCATTTGTTTACCTAACAATCTGATTCCAATATCCTTGTGATTTCCCTCCGCATGTCATAATGCGAGTGTTTTTTTGTGGTAATAAAGGGATAGCCATCTAGATGATTAATCATAGGGGGGATCATATCGTCATTCTTTCGTATCTTGCCTTTCAGATCAGCCCTTAATCTTGCATACGAAATCTACCTTTATAGGTAGATATTATATGCATCCAAGCAACTGAAGTACCCGGAATACAGTCTGATAAGACCGAATGTGGAAGAGCCTGCGAGCTGGTTTGAAATTTTCCAAGTCGACAGATAAGTTGACTTACAATAGGTACTCTAGTCAAGTCAACTTAGGTAAGCCATTTTGGCAAAGCTTCGTGGAAGGCTTTCCTACCAAGCAAGGGCTGCCAAACGCCGGGCCTTGCCGGGGAATGCCAAAGGGCTTGTCTCTCATGCATGTAACATTGGTAAGGAACCTAATATACCCTGTCTGGGATCGGGTAATTGAATGGAATAATTTTTCTTTCTCCCAATAGGTAGGTCAAAAGTGCCTACATCTGACAATTTATATCAATTTCAAGGACGGATTCTAGAACCCGTATAGCTAAAAACCCAAGTCATAAATAACCTTTGAACTTCGCAAGAACAAAAAAACACAATAGAAGATACTACTGGCGGGCTCACTGTCTCTTTTGCTTGGGGCTCGCGATGTATTTCAAGGTTTGAATGTTCGGTCACTTTCTCTGACAGGCTGGAATTCAGACTTTCCAGCAGGTTTCAATGGGCTCTTCGATCCACTGTCTTGTGAAATAATTTGTCGCACAACACCACATGAAATTATGTTAAACCTTGTGAGCGCTCCGAAAATCACCCTTACACCCTACGCTTATGTGGTGGTTGTTTGGCCTGCGACAAATTTGAAAAAAGAAGGGAGTAGAGCCTGACTTGTGCTTCAAACAAAACAGGAGAATTTGGCTCTTTGAGGATCAGTGTCTATCCTTTTTATCCTTATTGTAGAAATACGTACTTCACTGACGTGGGGTAGAGGTTAAGCCGTACAAGGCTAGAGGATTATTAGTTGGTCAAAGTGCAATTGAAGCCTCTAAAATGCCTCATCACCAGCCAGTATGCCGCGAATATCTTACTTCTTAGCAAAGGACATTTGGGAGGCTACCGACAAAAAAGGGGTGCGGACAGCTGCGGTGCAAGATCTCTGTCACGCGTGGTCCAGAATAAGCATCTCCGGAAGAATCTCCTTGGATTTTCGGGACCCAGGTATGGATACCCTTTGTCACAGGTCGCCGGCGTAGTCAGGGTGGCGCCGGCGGACTCTGACGACGGCGTTGCAGACCCTCGTCAACCACGATAGGCAAGATGTACGGAGATGATACGTCTCGTAGCGCATCATATGTGGTGGTGGTCAGTAAAGTATGACGCTACTCGTAATCACCGTGTACTTCGTATAGAGAGAGGACATGGGGGTTCCTATGGGGAAAAAAAAAGGGTCTTGCTTCAACTCGATTAAACATTCTGCGAAGATCACCCAACCTTACTTAATCCACCGCCGAACGTTTCCAAACCGCCGCAACCCTTGGCTCCGTACTCATCGTCTCATCTTGCGGGCCAGGATACAAACATCTCCCCCCCCTTGGACCCGCGCACAAGTATCATTCTCTGCTTGAAATATTCGGAGAATATCTCGAGTCAACAGGCCTGTCTATATATCCGTCCCTGACCCAAACCCAGAGTCGACCTGCCTAGAAAGCCAAGACCATGATGTCCCTCATCCATACACCATTCGTTCTTAGGTAATGTGCCGCCTTGGAGTTTCGGAAGGAAATGGAGCTTGGTTACCCGACTGCTAGACGGGTTCATATATTTATTCCTTCTCCCGGTGGCTGCTTTTTTTCTCCTCGTGTCATATTCATCTTGCGCGGGAACTCCTGGTTCCAATCTTTCGATCTTCGCAGGACCTGTGTCGTGTTTATTCCTACCCAGAATCTTCTTCATTTCTTGAGCAACAATGCATTTCCCACTCATTTCTGCGGTTCTTTGGGCGGGCACCCATCTGGTTCTCGCAGACCCGAGCATCTCTTCCTTCCCCAATTCCTTGACTCTCTCTGCTTCTTTCGACCCTATTCAAGCTGCTTACTGGACCGGTCTTCCCCACCATCGCAGAACTCCCTTTGCCGTCTCTCCAGATGGGGCGTCGGCGTATCTAGCTTACCTTGACTCTACCAAGACGAATGTCCTCGTGCAGCAAGTCGAGACCACGGCCTTTACTGCTGTAGGAGCCCCAGTGACAATTGTGGCATATGAGGCTGCTGGGCTTGTAGCACAGAATGATGGGTTCGCCTTGATGGCAACTATCAATGCCACCGGGTCGAGCGATCTGCCAACTAATAACATGCCTATCGTGGCTGTCATCAGGTACAAGGATGGAGCCGAGGCATGGAGAACACCTCTGAATGGACCAGGTGTTCACGCCGCAGATGGTGTATGTTGACTGTCTGGCGATGATAATCCAAGACTGACGAAAAGCCAGCTCACAGCCACCCCCGATGCCAACGGAGATTTGGTCTACTCGCCTGCGAGTGGACTCTATGCAGCCTACTTTGTTGTTACTGGTAACCACCACAGCTTCCCCGTCCTCTCCACGCCTGACAGAATCTTTAGCCTATACCGGCAGTGCAACTGGCCATTTCGGAGACAGCGTTCAGTACGTCGATGATGCCGGGGTACTTCAAGACATCGACTCGAGCAGCACTTTTGGCTGCTCCCACAACACCGGTATTGGACTCGAAGCCGCCGATGCTCCACCATTCGCGAGCATCTGCGCCGAAGACCAAGGCGCCATCTGGCTAAACACTGATACCCGGTACATGGACGGTGAAAAGATCGCCAACGAGAATACCACCAACGGAGTCAGCGGCGAGCCCATGGGAGGCATGTCCGGCTCTTACTCGAACCTCGCTTTGTTCCCATCATCCACCAACTACGTCTTCGCATGGCAATCTCGTGGAGCCAAGGACCTGACCACCAACGATTGGCTCGGCTCCCCCTTTACCCAGTGTAGTCCTCGGTGGCTGAACCACAATGTCGCCATTTCGATCATGTCCAGCAAGAACAAGCTCGCGGGCGCCGAAGCTTCTTCCACCGTTGGGGCGGTCGACGGAGACACCCAGATCAACTGGATCACTAAATCCGATACCGAAGATCATCAGAACGTCCATGTGGCCGCCATAAACTCGGGTCTTGCGCTCGTGACATGGGAGACCCTTCTCGAACCCAACTGCCAGCCAGTACCACTAGGTTGCAGCGGTACCTATGCTGGAACATCCTTCCAGCTCATTGACAGCGCTGGAGCCAAAGTAGGCGCGGCCGTAACTGACACCAAAGTCTTCGTTAGCGGTGACATTGCAAACGTAGGAAGCGACAAGGTCTGCTGGCCATACGTTGACATGAACTGGGACCTCAGCTCACCAAAGGACTCGGGCACTCCCGTAACGACGATGAGCTTCGCATGTGCGAGTACTGTGCAAGGAAGCACCAACTGAGGGGAAGTTCAAGTCCCAGCCACTCCTGCAGCTCCCACGCTTACGATCTCAGCAGCCTCCGACCCAAACTTCGAGTCCGCCGGCGCAACGCCAAACTCTTCCCTCGTTCCGATCGAGACTGAAATCCCTACATCTTCACACAGGTTGTCCAAGCCGCCTCCAGGCGCGAGCGTCACCGACATTCCCGCTGTATATACACCAGTCCTTTTCATCCCCAAAGCAACGCCTGTCGTAACCAGTACAGCTGATGGTGTTGCTTACCCCCCGAAGAACACTAGCAAGCCCCAATCACCCGAAGATACCAATACTCCTTTGGAAGCTTTCCCAATTGCGTACCCGACAGGCCTCAGTCCTCCTTTCCCGACCGGTTTCTCCGCCGCTTTTCCCACCATTTCTGGTCGAAGCTTTTCCTTCCTGGCTCGAAGGCGTATTTTGAAGGATGCATTGGACGGAATCGTTTCCACCGCTGCGGTGCGACAACATTTGCTACTGTTTCAAGAGATCTGCCCACGACGGCGCCTGCAAATGGCGAGCCTTGCAAGCAGGGATGAACGAGCAGAGGACGGTCCTGTTATAGGAGATAGCGGGAAATTCTTTTCTGGTCGGCAAGCTTTCTTGTATATATCTGAACTTTCTTTGCATCGGAATTCCCTTCCCCTTTGATGTGAAAATATTCATCTCCTGCACTTCTGAAAGAGAGCCAATGAGATTCTATTTCTTTGCCACCTTGGTAGAGCAACCTAGCCCTCTTCAACCCGTGTCACTAACTAATCGCGTCGTTCAGGTGAACCATGCTCAACCTCTGGACGATCACAGCTCAGTTTCGTGAGGATAACCCGTGCAGAAAGTAGTAAGCGAGAAGAAGGATATTGTGTGATTCCTGGCTTGCCCCAGCCACCCTGCCTAGCTACGTACTCCACGACACCGTTTGGAAGCGGCGCAGGAGAAGAAGAGAGGGACGAAAGACGGACAGCAGCAGGCGTTCGCTGGTGGTCACCCACTCAACTACCAACTCATCTGCCGATCTGTGGCTCATAGATGGCAGAGCGGATGGGACGCCCCATTTGCCCCAGCCTGCAGTAGTATGCATCTATGTAAACATGATTCCAGGAGCCCAGCCACGGAAACCCGTGCTGCCTGACCACACTGCTGCCTCAACAGCGGCCGGTATCACGTGCCTTGGCCACGGCCAAGAGTGCCAACTGCTCCGAAGCGGGCTCGTGCTGTAGACACATCTAGCCGTGATTGCCGAGTTGTGATCGGCGAAGTGCAGCGGTGACACGCCGGCAGTAGCACGGCGCGGAGGCCGATATTGGCATCGCCGCCGGCATGGTGAAGAAACCCGGCTGAGATCCCCGCCGAACGACGTTCCCCGGATCACATGTGGAGGCTTTGCCAGATACCACGTACCTGAGAGACTCTGCATGGAGGATTGCAGGAACTGAAGGTCCGAGGCCGCTCAGAACGTTGATCTCAAGCCTCAAGCCATGGCCTGCGAGGGTGAGAGCGAAGCTGTCTAGCGGGTTCATCCTCGAAAATAAAGGAGACGCTTGAGAATGAGAAGAGGTTCGTCGAGTAAGAATATCAACAGATGTCCCAAAGAGAAATGTCTTAGTCTCTGACACAGTCGGATAATGGTGTGTACGTATAGCGTCCTGGAAATAATTCTGTGGTGTGGTGATACACATCCCGGGTCTCTACCATTGAAATTAACCTCTCTTAGTCGCATACATCCCGTCTCCGGAGAGTAGTGACTGTTCTCGAAATCGACTGCGATGAACGGTACCCAGAAACACATCACGGTCAAGAGTCCCGCGCAGGAGCCGTCGACGGATCGGGTCCCTCGCCGCTCCAAGGCTTCCTCCCCCAGACTACATATACCCTGTGGTAGGCATGGACGTGTCTATCAGACACTGCTTGGCGGACGTTGACGAGGTACACCTGTGAGATCCATCAGCTCCATGATCTGTGCAGATGTTGGGGCACGGCATGCCTCAATCTGTGGCTTGGTCCAATTCAGGACGCGGCAGAAGTAGGCCATGCTGAGTCCAGAGAGACCGGCAAGCCAGTTACATTCCGACATCCTACCCAGAGCTTTCAGATGCGGGTCGCGTGGCCAGGGGTTCATAGGCAGCCGAAATACCCTTTCTTGCACGTCGACAAAGCCGACTTCTTCGTACCACCGCTTCAGTTTGTCCGCTATCTGTAGCGGGCGCCCGGCTGCCACTGGAAAGCCATTAGCATACGCTTCCGGGACAGCGGTCTGGGACAGATGTAAATGCTCACCAGCCGCACTTTCCGAAAATCGGGACCACTCGAGGAATACCCAGTCGTCGGGCATCGAGCCGTCGTCGCAGTACGGCGTCGACATGATCTCCTGACTCTCCACGTACCCGCCGGGCTTGGTGTAGAAGAACGCTTTCCGTATCGTCTCGCGAAAGTCCGTAAAGCATCCGAGTAGCACTCTCGTGTGGATGTAGTCGAAGTGCGCAGGGGGTACGGCCCAGTCCTCTTCGCTGGCATCGTCAATGAAGAAGTGCACGTTTGCAGGGACGTTGGAGGGCTGGATTGGCGATAGATCCGTAGCTTGGATTTCGGCTTTGGGGAAATCGTCTCCCATTTCGATTGCCCATTTCCCAGTCCCTGTAAGTATTAGCACCCGATGCGCTTTCGCCATCTTGTGATGTGTTGCGAGGCCAGAACAAGGAACGAGCTATCACGTACCAGTTCCGATGTCTAAAATCCGTTCGGGATTTGAGAGGGGCGCGAAGTAGTTTTTTCCGTGGAAAGTGCGTTTCAAGATCTCGTATTGATGGTCAAGTCGGTCAGCTTCCGTCGAGTCATTAGGGAATAGGTAGGCTGTTTGCAAATAGGTTAGAAATGCAGGGCGCCGAAAGAACCACATACTGCCAGCTCTATATCCTACGAAAGATCGGGGTGTTAGCACTGTGTGTGTTCGTATGCCTCGGGGACGAGTCGACTACTCCCGGGGTGATGGGTTCTCATGGGTTGGCCACTGCCCCCAAACCTACCATGATACGTCCGACCGTTCTCTTCTTCAAAACTCGAAGCGTCGCTTGTCAGCGATTGGGATGCACTACCCAACATGTCAAGACGCGGTTGAACACGAATCTGTCACGGCAGAGTCGTTTCGGTGCGAATTCGCCCTCGGCACGGCTGGGCACTCACTCGTCTGGGCTAGACATGTTGGAAGGAGACTGGTGTCGCCACGAAATCAGCATGTTTCGTCCTGGCGAACACGACATACTCACGTCTACCTGTATGGGTGTCTGTCGTCGAGCCACCGGTGAGCCGTGGGAGCTGCTGGCACTGGATTGCATCTTGCGAAGATATTGCTTGTAAGCGGAAGATGGAAAAGATGCGAGCTCCAGTAACCTTTCTCCCCCAGATTTATGTGAGATACTTGGCGCACACCGCTTCACCACTGAAGTCATCCCAGGAGATTCTCGCTTGAGCAAGGAACGGATGGACGCGGGAGGAGAGGGAATTCCCGAGCTGCTGGGTCAGAAGCAAGCAAGCATATTCGACGGCTCGTAAGCCATGCGGAAGCCGATCCTCTGGCCAGGGAAATGCGAGAACCGCCGACCTTCCCAGCAGTTTGGATCTGGTTCTGCCTACCTGCAGCCGGGCACCAGTCTTCTCTGGCTGCCTCGTTCCCGAGAATCGAGGCGTTGGATGCACCACGAGCGCTGGCAATACAGCCGGCCATGCTCGCGCCGTTTGCTGGAGATTTGCGAGCTTCGTTTAGGATGTTATTGGTGCCAAACTCCTCCGGACTCCTTGTCTCGCACGGGACATCTGCGGATGAACTTGTTGTGCAACTCTAGCAGTGACCTTGAGTGGGCAGCCGAAACTGAGAGGTCGTCTCCGGCGTCGTGATGCCAGCTTCCCAGCGGACTGCATAGTCCCGAGTGGATGTCCCAACCTGTGTGGTCACCCCTCACCACGTGTACGTGTGTGCGAACCATAGGTCAGAGAGGCATCTTTGAAGCAGAAAGTAGCATATGCCGATTTCGTTGCGAGAACAGACGAAACTTGCTAGCTCCTGTGGTCTTCGTATAAGCGATGTGGTGGAGAGAAGTAAGGTTTGTGGTTCGTTTCCCTGAGAGGTCAAGAAAGGACTGTCCCCTCGCCCGCACAGGATTATTTTCAGAACCTTACCAGAGAGCCATAGCAGATGCAGATCACTCTCGAAATGAGCCCTTTGCCAGAGGTCCGAACCTCTTGGGCGTATAGTATGCTTTCCATGTGGTCATTGAGGGGTCCTTTATTCATCGGTGGCTGACTCTATACTGCGCTTTGGGCGGTATTGTTAGAATATAACAAGGATTGGCTTATGTAATCGTACCTTGTATATATACTCCTGCAGCTCCATGGAACTCCGAATCTACACCTTTAGATTCTGTCAGTTATCCCCACTGCTGATAACTGGAATTCCCTCGTGATGCAGTCAAATGATGTTGCTGTTTGTATCACAGGGGTGCTGCATATATGCGGTGAGTACGTTCCAGTGTGCTATAACAAACCCGTTTGAGTAATCCATTCCCGTTCGTGGACATGGGGACCTCTAGATATATATCAGATGCCAAGTGCGTGAGCGATCTCTAGTCCCCCAGTAAATAATGCGCTATGCAACTTCAGTCCCTCTGGGGGTACAATTACTGTACCACAGGGATCCAGCTCGTGTGATCGATTTCAAATGAAGGAAACTTATTAGAGCTGTAGATGCCTTTCCAACAACATCCACCTGCACACTCTCCTCGAGGAATCTGGCGCAGCTGTTGCTCGCGCCTGAAGTCTCGTTGTCTTGGTTACCTACCCTTGTTTTTTCTCGCTTATATTATTTTGGTCCCCTTACTCCAGTCGCTAGACCCGCTGCTAAACCGAAATGCCGATAGAAAGGAAAAATCATAAGAGGGTTTACCGCAGGGACGAGCCGCCGCCCACACGTAAAGTAGGGGGATGGGCTGCTGGGGGACACTTTCAATGAGGCTAAATGTATGACTCGTTCTGGACGTAAAAGCGCGTGACACTGCATGAGCCAAGCTGGCGTATCGGTTCCTTGTCGGCCAGCACCCAAGTAGGGAGGTCTACGCGAACCCAAAAAAACCGAGCGTCACCCTCAAGACACCCAGGTGATCCAGCTGAATTTCATCAAGAGGAATTATTCTACGCAAATGCACAACCGTGTTTGTTAACGCGTCCTGGGCCGGGTGCCATCGTACGGTAGCTCAGGGGCAGCGGTTAAGTGTTATGGCAATCTCCTTGTCGTTATCCTACGCCAAACTTCAATCAATCATCGGTTCAAAATCGAACGATGTGCTCCCATCATTGTCAGCTCTCGGACATGCCGAAAAGAGTCTCCCTTCTTCCCTCCCAGAGGCAGGTTTAGGGGAGCCAGCAACCGAAGCACATCTCGTTTCAGAGATCACGCTTGGCCTCAGCGGCCAGAAAACCTCGTCGAATTATTATGGCTTCGTGACCGGCGGCGTCTTACCTATAGCGGAGATAGCCGATAACATTGTCACTGCATTTGACAATAGCTGCCAGGTGCATCTGCCTGATCAGAGTATATCGACTACTGTCGAGGATAGGGCTCTGAGTATGCTAACCGAGCTGTTGAACCTAGGAGACGGCTGGAATGGAAGGACATTTACTACTGGCGCCACAGGAGCCAATGTCCTCGGACTGGCGTGTGGTCGCGAGGCTGTGGTCAAAGCCCGTCAGAAGAGGGCTGGAGAGAGTGGTGGAGTCGGAGAGCTGGGCCTGCTGGGAGCCTGCATGGCAGCCGGAATCAAGGAAATTCAGGTCCTAACTGCGATGGGACACAGTTCTCTGTACAAAGCAGCCAGTATAGTTGGTCTCGGCCGAGCTTCCATCAAGGATATTGCACTCCACAAGGGCCAGCCGTGGAAACTGGATGTCGATGCGCTCGAAAACAAATTGAAAGCCTCAGACGAAGGGGTAGCGAGCATTGTCGTTCTCAGCATGGGCGAAGTAAACACGGGCCGATTTGCTACCGATGGGCTGGCCACGATGGCAAGAATCCGCCAGATATGCAACGAGTGGGGAGCCTGGTTACACGTTGATGGGGGTATGTAAACATACCACTGGACTCGTGCCAGCTAGAACTTATTTCGGGAACAGCTTTTGGAGCCTTCGCTCGATCGCTGCCACCAACTGCAGAGTTCTCTTCGCTTATCAACTCTGCCGCCGGAATTGAACTCGCCGACTCCATTGCGGGCGACGGGCACAAAATGCTCAACGTGGTTCGCATCCTCCCTCCCTACACAAACAATGCTAATGCCTCAGCCCTACGACTGTGGATTCTTCTTCACTCGATCGAGCGACACCCTCCCCGCAATTTTCCACAATCCCAATGCCGCCTATCTGTCAGGCGGCTCATCCGCGATTGCTTCGCCGCTGAACATCGGACTGGAGAACTCTCGCCGCTTCAGAGCCCTGCCTGTCTACGCCGTGCTTCTCGCCTATGGGCGTGAAGGGTTCGCCGAGATGTTTGCGCGGCAGGTACGTTTAGCACGAGGCATTGCGGAATTCCTGAGCGGCTCGGAGGATTTTGAGCTCTTGCCGAGCCAGCCGAGTTCAGATGGAAATTATGCGGACGTGCATATAATTGTCATCTTTAGAGCGAGAGATGAGGCTGTCAATGCGGAGCTGGTGAAGAGGGTAAATGGGACGAACAAAATATATGTCTCTGGCACGAAATGGGATGGGAAACCTGCGTGTAGAATCGCTGTTAGTACCTGGAGGGTTGATGTGGAGAGAGACTTGGATCTTGTAAAAAAGGTTCTGAGAGCCGCCTCGAAACCGAATGTTTGAAAAATTCCGTCTCTGACTGTTTATGAATCGCCATACCGGCCGAGATGACTTGCATACGTTATGATCATGCCAGAGTTACGATCGAACTGTACTGTGTTGTTTCACTCAACATCCCCCCTACAGTGTATCTCTCGTTGTCGCAAGAAGTGCCACATACATTTATCTTATAATCCCAATCATCATCCTCGGCAGTATCCAGCGCTGGTTTCTGTACCCCCCCATCTACTGTAACTCGTGTAAGATTAGCCTTGCCACCTCATCCCTGAACATCCCATCTCCCCCAAGAAGAAACGGGCATCTCTCGAACCCAATAGTAATTTTTCTTTTCTAAGCTGTCAGACCTTGAAAGAAAAATACTATCTTGGATAAAGAAACCTGGCTCGTCATGTACTCACCTACTTTCGGATATGCACCATCGCGAACCTGACTCTGTCTCCGATCTCACATATAACTCCAGCTAGCGGCAGGGAATTCACGAAGCCCAAACACCCTCTCGATCACTGCGGCGTCTCACGCGAGCTGTCATCGTCGAAGCCAAAGCATTCTTGAGAGAATTGCACGGCCCCCTCGGATCCCTCCAAGGGTCTACGTGTTCTCAAAGCCTGCAGGCCCGAAAGCCGGCTGGTGTGAAGCAAGCTGCAACTGAACGGAAAGCTCTGGAGAAGGCTGCGAGCCCGAAAGCACGCTTTTCTTTCCAACCTATGTGGCTAAGGAGGGATCCTCAGCGCGCTTGGACTCTTTACTGCATGTCTGGGGAGTATTTCGAGAGCTCTTGCGTGGGCGCAGGAGCTGTGGCCTGCAGACATCGCTGGAGATAAGCGCGTTCGGATGCATTCTGGTAGGGTAGAGAGACTTTCCCTGATCCAACGAACTCTAGGAGTGCTGCAGTTTCCTGCGGCTTGGAGGCTCGGAGACATATCGATGGAAACACGTGTCAGCGGTGACGGTCTGTGTGGTAATGGCCTTGTTCAGAGTCCGGACATAGATAAAATGTGCATGAATGGTATATAGAAGACTTGACTAGCTTGAACTGTAATCGTGGCGATACAATCACATAAGGAATGTATGGTCGACGGTGACTCCCTAATTCGAGAAAACTTGGCGTGGTCAATTCTCGCTTAATTGTTTACTTGACAATCACGATCAATCTGCGGCGAAAGGAGCCGCGAATACTTTGGGTCATAAAGCAGGTATTTTAGTTAATGGAAATGAGATCTGAGATAGTGAAGATTCGGACCACGATACCAAGTAGGCGCGGGACCATCAAAGCCTATTCATCCTGCATCTGTGGCAAGCTTGCAGATGGCACTGCTCACACCGAAAGATGTACGAAGGCAACGTTTCTCGGCACTCCTCACACTCATGCCGACCCCTGAGATAATGCCAAGAAGTATGGCCGCAATTGTGTCTCGCGACAAGATCCTGGGCCACCGCGGCCACTCTCGCCTGTCGCTGCTCCGGAGGCTGCTGGGCCGGAGCCGGGAGGCGTGCAACAACTACGTTAGCACGAGCATACAATCTGTGCTCATCCCATTGTTCGCAGAGACAGGTCTTCCATCGCTCGCCGCATTTGTAGCAGAATTGGGCACTACATGGGCAACTATACTGGATGTTAGAGCTAAGCGCGCTCGAGAAAGCCTTGCTTTTATGGGAATGGGTACGAACGTCATGTGGTTACAGCCCGTGTCTAATTCCACCATGCGATGACAGCTCCAGCATCTCTGCCACCCGTTGTCTCTGGCAACCTCAAGAACCAGCTGTAGTGCTGTATCCTCCGGACAATCCCCACGGTGAGCAGCACTTTTGCAGATCGTACAGGTGACCGCCCGACACCGCTGGCAGGACGCTTGGTCTCCGCTGATGTGCTCCACGCGGATGAATGACGAACAGAGAGGATTGGAGCAGTATGTCCGGTTTGGGGTGTCGAATTCGATCTTCTTGGCCTCGTATAGTTGCACAATATCGGTACTCAAATAGATGCGTACATTGCCACTAGGCGTGATCAACTCTCGGCAACACCGAGGAGGAAACAATGTGTCGTCCGTAATGGAGGCGTTGAACAGATCTTGAAGACAGCTACCGCAGTACTCATGTCTGCATGGAACTCGTGCCAGCTCGCAGAAGAGAAAGGAATCCCGACATGCAGTGCATTGTCACCTGGGAGCCAACAACGCTCGCGAAGCTGCCAAAGTGGAAGACTCCGAAACTAGAAACATCAGCTCCGGATCACAATTGCAAAAGCAATACTGACCAGGATTTCCCATGACACCGTACGGTACAAGTGCCATCGATTTTTCACTTATCGCCGAATCTTCTCTCGTAGCATCCATGTGCAATGCATCAAGCCTCTCCAAAACGTCGTCCAGTTCATCCTCGGCCACAACTCCTTCGGTTATAGCCAGTGGCTCAGTCACACTACTGACTATGAGTGACATTTGCCGGTCGCGCGCTGCAGTCTGCTCTTGTGCTAGTGACATCGTAATTTCGTCGCCATCGGTACGGCATGCTTCGTACATGCTCCGAGTCAACTGGCGGTCGGCAATAACAGTAGCGCTGCGTTGCATCTCCTCCTTGAAAATCTGGAGAGCGATCTGGGTATCAGAGAACACTCCTTCTTTCCCCTTCCCCTTACGATCATTCGAGGCATACAGCTCTTCGCTATCTTCAATCTGAAGTTGGAGGATCAACGCAGCGGTCTCCGAATCTATGTCGTCGAAGGCATCCATGGTGAAGTCTACGGCACCGCTATCGCTCCGGAAAAGGACAAGATCCATCGTGACTCCGGTTACCACCACGTAGGGATTAATACAGAGTTTGAAAAGATAATAGTGGAAAGGAGGGGCACTCTTCGGTGCCTTGACTACCTCGATCACAAGTCTGAGAAAGCCAGATGCTTCCAGGCGCGAAGAGCAAACAGAAAACCCTCCGCTTACTAAGCCGATGCTCTACGACAGCCAACTGCAAGATAGGATACCAAAGAAACAAGATCACCAAATTTGGAAATACAAATGCAGGCCCCCGAAAGTTCACCACAGATCTCAATTTTGAAACGCAGCACAACGCAACGTAAGAACATCAATATCGTAACCAGAGAACGGTGACGAAAATGATTCACAGTTAGAGTCTAAACAGACGCCTCAGACTCCTGTGCCTTGAGAGCTTCGGGGAAAAAGTCCAGCACGAAGGAGCTTTGCGCAGACGTTGCAACTCAATGGCAGCCCGCATACGATTTTTCCCTGACGCCTCTCCGCCCAGAACTCCTGCGGCCAGATGCTTTTCAATGGCTGTCTTCGCCATTCCAGTGAATTGATTCAGAGCAATAGTATCCTCATGCTCATGCTCATATCCGTCCTGATCCCCACCTCAAGTCCTCAGCCAAACTTCTTGCTTCCGCCTTTACGCACCTCGACCTTATTCCCCTTCATATCCCTCCCGTCCTTCGCATCCTTATTCTTCTTGCCGCCCTTCAGCAGCTCCAGGTGTCCCGCCTTCGCGCCAAGCGTGCGTTCCGTCATGGCTGTTAGGCCGGCGGAATGTTTCTACTCATCTTTAGCCATACTCTCTTGCCTCCAATTCCTCTCGTCTCCATCCCAATTCCTGTAAATTGAAAAGACAAGCCTCACACCCCTTATCCAAGTCCACCACAGCAGCCAGACACAGAGGAAGAGGAAGAGGAACCGCAAACACACCTTCGTCATCTTCGCATTCCGCACCAGCACCTGTTTCCGCGGAGCAATACTCCTCGCCCCCTTCTTCGGCCCCAGCACTCCCGGGCGCCTGTCCGAAACCTTCGCCGTAGCCGTCGTGAGTTTCTTCGATTTGAGAGTTCCCTGCGCCATGGCTCTGATGTTCCTCTCTTTTCCTTGTCTTGCGGCCGTTCCTTGTGTTGCAGTCGCGGTAGTTTTCTCACGTAAGCGGCCGCTAGCGGCTCTGCCATGATATATAGTGACGTCCGTAGGGTCACGAATAGGAGCAGCGACCACAGTTCTTCTTTACCCTTTGGTACCGATATGGTTACGAGATATAGATTTCACAGATAATCTTCTTGTTCTGAAGTGAGTTGAGCTTAACGAGGAAATTCGGGCTTAGATTTCGATCTGCTTAGTATTGTTGACAACTTGCTATGATTGGCCATTTCCAAATATGCTCAATTTCCTCTAGGGAAGAGTTGAATTTTGCAACACTATTCTATAATCTTCTTGTAAAATGCGTAGACACGTACGAAAAAGTGCGATGCAAAGGTTTTCATTAAATTTCTCGTTTAGCGTCAGCCAAAAACATCTTTTTGAAAAAGACATAAGAATCCTCTTCTGTTCCCCGCATAATTCTCCAAAAATGAAGGTCCCAGTTGCAGTTCCAAAGTCATGACCTATTTCATATACTTAAAAATTCATCAAGTCATTTACGTCATGAGGGGTTCGAGCTCTGGAATGTAAATTAATGCAGCAAGCCCGCCTGACTATGCATCTTCCTTTGTCCGAAATCAAAATACAGGTGTAGAAGCAGGTTGGCGAATTTTCGGGCGTGTCCGTCGCCCGGGAAGCTCTTCTTCCTCTTTATGATATTACAATCCTTCCATCGGTTTCCATGGAAAAAATGAGGCACCGTTGTCGTTCATGTCGCAGCTCTTCGCCTCAAGACATCATCCATTCCGCTCTGCACTCCCTTAGGACCACTGATCAAAGCGCGTAGCTTTCGGCTTCGCTGCTGTCTTCTTTTCTCGCCGATTTTGTTAATGATTCCGCTCCACCCGACATACTCGATCCGTAGCCCCAGCCCTGGAATAGTATGTACCCTTCCACCATTGCCTTCCTTGAATCCGTATCCGAAGGTTCCAGGCTCGGGTCCGCTTGACAGGCGACGGTTTTCCATGTAGAGTCGCCTATTGTTACCCTCTCTCCTCAAAGATGATTTGCTTCTCTGCTTGAAAACCCTCATGTTTCCGCTGGGCGTCCTCTTCACCGTCCGTTGATCGGTTGTATATAGTTGCTGCTCACATTGATGGTCATCCTCAATAGGCAATATTGCGAAGGTACGCTTGAGCTTTTGACTCAAACTGCGTCTGGGAGGCGCTGGTCTATTATCAATGGGTGGGTAACCGTACTCATCATCAAAATCGTTGTCATCAAGGTCATCCCAGAAACGTGCCGGTCTCCAGAACGGATGTAGTTTACCGGCATCGGCTGGACGATCTTCAACCGAAGGGTAAAGTGTCGATGGATTTGCTTGGGCTTTCGCTGTTTGAGTCGAACTCTCTCCCGCGTCTTTCCGGCGGCCTCCGCTTAGAGAGAAGGTACGTTTCAGAAGACCTACAGTCGGCACAGAGCCTTCCGAGTTTCGCCGACCGCTGAAAGTTCGACGCAAAAGAGACGTGCTTCGCCTCGGTTTAGTATCCAAGATCACAGATGACTGATCTATATCAAAGCCTAATTGGCGATCTTCCTCTTGCTCTGAATCCAGAGCAGCAGGTGTTGGAGGGATAAACTTGATTGCAGGTGGTTCAGGAGGGTCACGGGGGTTTTTGAGCGGAGATTCGACGGTATCCATGGGATGAGCAGATTGAGGTGGAGTGACAGGACCCGTGGTTACGTTTGCGCCGGCCGGCATCTTTGGTGGGAGTTGCGAGAGTTCCAGGGTCTCGAGAGACATCGGAGAGTCCTCAGAAGATGATGGTGTGTGCTGCACAACCAAGACCGATTTGTTCTGATGGGGAAACATTGTTACTGCCATAGCTTCAGAGACCTCTGCTGCTGTTCCAGCGGTCTCGTAAGATGTTTGAGAGAATGGCGTGGCCTGTGTGGATAGTCGTTTGCCGAAAAATGGGTCACCATTTTGATCAACGTTCAATCGATTGTGGTGGGTTGCCAATTCTTTCTCAGTCTCAACGTGAAGGACCGATTGCTCGGGTTGGGTTGTGGTAGCAGCTTCTTGATGCTGATTCAACATGTTATGGGCGTTGAGGCTCTCTGCAGTAAGTGACCCAGCTCTCGAAGTATTGCGACTTTTTGAAGCCGAGGGAGACGATCTCCGGGCAGAAACGCTAGGAGGGAAGCCGATTGTCAGTACAGAATGGCTCAAGCCAGCTGAGTGCGCCACCGTTCGTTCTCGAGAAGGGCGAGCATCAAAATACCCGTGTTCATTGAATTTAGATGACTGAGATAATGGTGCGGAACTGAGTGAGTTACTCCGCTTTGTCTTGCTGTTCGTAGAACGGAGGGATGGCTCCCTGGGTTTACTAGAAGACCTTCGTTCCGGAATCACTACCACTGGGATTCCTCCACTGCTCAGGATTTCCTTTCGAGATTGGCCGTTAGATGATGTTGTACTGATAGTGTTATTAGAAGCAAGGCTTCGATGCTTTGGCTCCGGAATCCTGACACTCTGACGATGAAGTCGATGTTTTCGTTCGCTAGAGACTACCGAATTTGGTACAGAGCTCCTGGTTGACTGATCGGAGCTGACATCTCTCAGGCCGAAATGTTTCTTGGTGTGCCGAAGGGTTCTTTGCCGAAGTGGAGGAGCTTCGACAACCATCGCTTCGACAACCGCCGACGAGACAGACATGGCTGAATATCTACGTACATCGGGCGTGGAAGGTGATTCTTGATCAGCTACAGCTGCTGACCAGGCAATACTTTCCGCGAGCTTCTCAGTTGACGTTCGACCAACAACATGTCCGCTAGGTCGATGCCTGGTATCCCTCTTTTGCTGAGGGAGTGCTCGAAAGTCTCGTGTAGCGCTTGTGGGAGATACAAGGTCGTCCTCAATCACTTCGCCCGTAGCGCCAGATGTAAACAGGTGCGGCCTGTTCGCATGTCGACCTGATCTTTTGCGAACCGTTACATTCCTCATAAGATTGTCGTCCCATTCCCGTTCCACTTCTTCCTCACCTGCAGAACGCCATTCTCCATCAGAGACAACAAATTCCCCTTGCAATGAATTTTCCCTCGGCTCAGGCGTTGTGTCCTCGTGATCCGATTCGAGGCCTAGTCCCAACCCAACCTCCTTACGTTTTTGCAGCTTCTTCGGTAATGGTGGCACTTCCATGGCGGAAGTTCGCGCAAAGCGCAGGACAGGCCTCGCGGTTGAAGCTTCGTCCTCGGAGGAGGAGTAAGGGTTTTCTCGCGCAGTCCTAAAAGAATCGGTGCGCGAAGAGTATCGATCGCTGTTTGGAGGCCGAAACGCCAATGGCATCGCTCGAGGAGGAGTGACATCTGGCGTGGGTGGGCTCTGCTGTAGGCGGGAAGTAGCGGGTGTAGAGGGAGCAGAAGTAGATGAGATATCAAACTTCGGGGCTGGTGCCAGTGTTGGATGGCCTGCTGAAGACCGGCGAGAATGAGAGGGAGGGGTAGGAGGTAGGATGGGAGCCCCGATTCTCTTGGAGGTGTGCTTCAGAGTAGGTGGGCTCGAGGTATCTGAACTTGTCAGAGAGGAGTATCCAGTGCTGACGACCACGTTGCGGGGTTTTGTCGCATGAGCCAAGGGATAGTGTTCCCGTTCTCGGGGATGTGGTAGTATCTTGTGTTTCTTTAATTGAGTTATTCCAGCGCCGTGAGCCCACCTAGGAGCATTATACGAGATGCGCTCGCGAGCCGGCATCCTGGGCCAGTTGGTCTGTGTGAGGAGCATTTAAACCGAGAGAAGAGAAGATTGGAATCTGGGGGAGATTTGGCTGATCGTAGGTCATCGCCTGGTCGTCCGAGTCTGTCCGAGAGAGAAATCACTTTTCATAGTGACTTGCGGCAGGTCGCACGGCCATCAGCAGGTTCTAGAGGTCGTGGGATCGTGTAAAGCGGTCTCGAGGTTCGCGAGTTATCAAGGTGTAGTAAGGAGAGTCGTGAGATTCGTGAGATTCGTGGATGGATCGATTTACGGGCTGGAGAGAGGTAGAAAAAGCAAGAAAAGGGCGGCGGGGATGGTCAAGTCGAGGGCGACGAGGCGTCGAGGCGTCGAGGCGTCGAACAGGATGTCTGTCCTGTCTCGACAAATGCGACGCAGGCTGCAGCAAGCCTCCTCTCGGGTGGATCGGGTCCTGGCGTCGACCGTCGAACAACGAGAGGGGATTCGAGCAGCGCTGTGAGGGGACCGGGTGCGTACTGGTAGTAGTAGAGAAGGGTCACTGCAGACCGTGTGTCTCGGACATCTTTCCCTTAGTCTATTTTTCTCGCCCCTCTGAGAGGGAGAAGGGGATTGTCGGGCAAGGGGTGAGGGGTGAGGGTGAGGGAGAGGATGAGGGTGAGGGTGCAAAGGAGGTTTGGAGGTTTGGAAGTTGGTAGAGTAGCGAAGTTAACCCGCTTTCACTGGTAAGAGGTAAGGTACGTTTCGTACATACATCGGTATACGGCCAAATGGGCCAAGAAGGCAAAAGCAAATTAGAGACAAAGCCCAGCTGCGGTTTTTGTAGCAAATGATAGTTCTCGAGATCGAATCAAGATGTGGGAGGGCCTTTTGACTTTTTAGACTGCATTGCATTTGCTGCATTGTTAGTGTCGCTTCCCGCAGGAGCAAGTGCATCAACACTGTACTTCACTCTAAGGTATGTTTCATGCAGCGTTGCCAGCCCCCCTTCAACCAGCAGTCCGAATGGCGAATCAGCATGATCAAAGTCTTGTGATGCGACTATACGAGGAGGGCTGGGCCGATGACCGACTCTCTCGTGGGCCGGACCGAACTTGACAGCTTCTCTAGCTAACCCGTACGTACGAAGTACGTAGTGCATTACCTAGTTGAGTACAATAACATAGTGCAGTAGATAGTGTTCGTACTTTGGTAGACAAGAGAGGGATCCGACATACAAAACAGTAATTGGACGGCTCCCAGCAGACGCTATCCACAAGTAATCCCGCCTGCATGGCTACGGTGGCAGGTGAGAAAGTAAATACTCTGATTGGGACAGGAGAGGGAGAGAGAGAGAGCACAGTACTTTCACCGGGGATTTCAGTTCAAACCCCATTTGAAAGTTGCTGTTCTATTCAATTACCGAGATCCACAGATTTTTCGGCTTCCATAACAGGCCCCTGCTTAGTATTATCATCGGGAGCAGCTGATGCCACTGTTCCCTTGTTTACACCTGGCTATATCCCGTCTTCACTGCCCTTAATCGAACGCCCAACCCAATTTACTACCATGGCCGAGTAGGGGCAGAGAGTGAGTGCAGTATGGGCGTGTGGAAGAAGGCTCAAGAGAGGTAGTTGGATTTTATATGTATATATATTAGTGTGTATATACGTATGTGCGTATGTATATACCATATATATTTGTGGGGCGAGTCTACATATAAAAAGAGAAGTTCCAGGAAGCACTTGACTTATTAACCTCCGGATTGCACAGTCAAAATGCATCTCTTTCACCAGACAGTTTGCAGAAGACAGAACACCAATCATAGCAAATCTACACCTCTTCTAGCCCCTCGGCCCATAAGAACCTCAAGACAGGAAGACTCTCGTGATCAGTGTCACGTGGACCCCTAAGCCTATGCCTAGTTTTATTCCTATCTCTGACTTTACTC
The DNA here is from genome assembly GCA_024741835.1 of Diplocarpon mali. NCBI lineage: Eukaryota > Fungi > Ascomycota > Leotiomycetes > Helotiales > Drepanopezizaceae > Diplocarpon > Diplocarpon mali. The sequence continues at coordinate 64,457 of JAENRP010000211.1, forward strand.
CACCACATACGAAGGTATGTATGTTATTCACGAGAGAGTCTCATAATCCGCAAAGTACTCTCTCAATAAGCAGCGACAGGAATCAAATTTTTAATTCTCGAACTCTTGGCAATGGAACAAAGCAAATCTCCGCTGCAAGTCGACGCTCCGAATCCAAGCTCGACTAAGATCTCACCACCTGAAGACTGCGCCTCATGCACGACGAATTTGGAACCAAATCAACCGAGCCAGCAAATCTTTTCGATCGTCGAGGGCTGCGGCGAGTGCCTTGTGCCGCATGATATTTTTCTCTCTGCTCACTGCGAATTTCCTTTCTCTTGTCTGTTAACTCTGCCAATGCCGTCCTTTGGTACTTTTGCTGCAAAGCGATCTTGTTAATGTGTAGGAAGACTCGTGCTCATTGGGTATATTGTACCCCAAGAATCCGAACTTCCCCAAAGTTGTCCGGGATCCATATCTTGTATGGTCCCCGTCGGTTCCTTACGACATCACCCCAGCAATGTCTTTCCCAACGTCCCTCCCACCGTTCTTCAGCGGGAAATTCTCCTTCATCACAAGGACTTCCCCCACGAGCGGAAGTGTAAGCTCGCAAACGTCCGTTCACCAGGGCAGCGTGACGGTGACTTCAATCTCGTTATCCTACACATCTTCTGCAACCCCATCTGGGAGCCCGCATCCCCACAAAGAAGGGCTTCTCGGCAGACTAGAGAGCGGCACTAAAGTTGGCATGGGGATTGGAATTACCGTTGGCGTGCTTGCCATCATTCTATTTTCTGCCTGGTATTGTTGTGGCTGCTGCGGCCTCCGCGCCCGAGGCAGGAAACGGCATGCAGAAGCCACACGAGTACCTGAACTTAACAATCAACAACCCGTCCCCCTCTCAAGGATAGAAAACAGAGATTCCGGTACTGCCGGAGCTGCTCCCCCGCTATACGAAGAAGCTGTTCCGCCACGGCATCGACACATTGCTGGAGGGGCTACGTATCTCAGCGAGGAGGAGGAAGGTGTGATTTCGGATGGCAAGACGCCGTTGAGCGAATTTCCGTTTGAGGATGTTGTGCTTGATCCTTCGCCTCCGGACGGGTCGTCGATGAGCTTTAGGGACAGGCATCACGGACTGGGAGGGGATACGAGAGGACATACGAATGCGTGAGACATTTTGAGCGGAAAGACAATTTGTCATCAAGCGACTCGGGGTGATGGACGAAGCAATAATGTGACGTGGTGGACGTGCGGTTCCCTCACCATGATGCTTGGACGGTAGCTTATAGCTTTTGGGCTATGCGTATCTAAAGGTAAGAGACGATGTTGATTGGCGATAGAGTCATAGTATGTTCGCTGGGCAAGGGAACTCTGCCGAGGACTGGGTAAAGAAATACTCCGAGACAATGAGAAAAAAGGGCACACGTTGTTTTTATGGCAATTCCTATCTAAGTGTATGGCTGTCTCACTCTGTTCTAGTTCTAGTTTATCACTTCATTGGTACGTGTCATATTCTCTATGGCATAAGGCGCTCAAGAATGAAGATTATATAAACCATGCTTTTGAGCAGAGATCGCAAAACTACCTGGATGTATTCTTGGTATTCTGGACATCCGACCTCTAATATTTTATATTCTCAACACAACCAGGGAGCATCTACACAGCCTGGATTTCGAAGATATACTTCTGCATCAATCACCACCGAACGTCCCTCACGATGTAAAACAGATTAGCTAAATTCTTAGTAAGGGGGGCTAAGCTACCATTGTTGAGAGAGCTAGTTCCGTAAAACACGAACAAGTAAGGTTCTTAACTCTATATTGAGTTTACTTCCTTGAAGCCGTTGGGAAGGAAGTGCTTTGCTTTCAGACTTTTTAACCGAAGGAAAAAGTCCAGGGATAGAATTTAAGAATAATCTCAAGCAGAAACCCAGAAATATGGAACTAGAAGCATATCTAGACCTGAACTCGTGGCATTGAAAGCTCGCCTTCACTTCTCTGAACGCCGTCACGTGAACTCGAGGCCAGCCCACGCAGTGGAAATTTCACTAAAGAGTCAATTCACTATCTGAATAGTGTAATAGCATTCAGGTGGAGGATATGCTTCCTACGAGGGGCGCGTCTCAAGAGGCGTAGGGAGCAGAGCACGCTTGTCAGTCCTGCCAGCTGTTCAGATAGGTTATCACAGGTTACTTCTGCCATCAGAGAGGGATGCTTACTAACTTCAAGCTTAGGGACTGTTCGAGTTTCAGGAAATGCAGCGGCAATATGTGCACGTGGCGCCGGAGAAGAATTCTCTCCTGCTCGTCGATGAGCTGGAAATGCCAGAATCGATGATACATACCAACTGGCTGGCTGGTTCTGGTGTTTGTCCTTTATGGTTTTATCTGATGTCTTTCATAGCATGTTTCAGACTCATTTGTCAAGTGTGCGAGCTGTGAGGATGCCTACAGAGTCATGTCCACAACTGGCAAGGGTCTATAATTCCAGCAGTTTCAAAACAAAGTAACAAGAGTGACAGTGACACAGTAAAATCAGAAACGTTTTAAGCTCAGGCTTATATTTCTTAGCATTCTCTTACCATTGAATATTAGTTGAAATAAAAATCATATTTATGAGGAGCAAAAGGTTATACATTTATGAAACTTCTTTCATAGTTCAATCTGGAAGCACAATACCAAATTTCTGTCCAATAACCATGGAATTATGACACCAGAAGCCAGAGAAACCTCCAGGTAATTCGAATTCATGGAGCGCTATTAAACGGTAGCCATGATGTAATTTCTCCAGGAGTCAGTTCAGGGTGGACAGTCTTTAGGTAAGGTCTCTCGCTTGGCCCATGTGATACATATTCATTCACTTCCTTTGCTGCTACTGTGCGGGGTGAACAAAGCTATTTCGCTACTTAGAGTACTGCATTGATACGATATGGAGGGAGAAATGGCTACTTACAACGCTAAATCCGGTACTCAAAGGCGCAAACCTCTATGAAAGTAGTGATCAAAAGCAGCAGAAAATGATATACGAAAGCCGTGAAATCATATAAGTAAGAGCTCATATTCTATACATTGTGTTTCTTATTACATCTTTCCATGACAATCTCGAGATTTCGCCGCTCGCTTCGCAGCGTTGGTCCTCGGGAAGCGCCTCGAAGACAATAGGACCCGGAAGCGGATCGTGCGTGAATACCTACCGTAAACAATAGCTAAGCGAGTCGCCTGATCCAGGTAATATCTTTTATAAAAGACTAGCGACACTTCCTCCTTTTCCTAGAAGTTTTCTTTCCTAATTATCACCACTTTTCTTAAAAGAAACAGCATCGAGTTCTTTTCTGACCACATCTTGCGACAATCTTCGGAGCCATACTACTCATATCAATCTTCTTCTACCATCATCACTTCTACCACTACTACCTCCACTGCAGCTATGTCGATGAGCCAGCTCGACAAATTTCTTCGGGCAAATTATACCCAACTGCAGCTAGAAGACCCAGCGAGTCCTGGGCGAGTGTTCATCTATGACCTGCCCAAGGTCTTCATGGACAACTTTCCCGCCGCGCGGCTACTAGGACCCGGTGTCGTTAAAGGTTGGACCTGGCACATGAACGTGCTGAGCGAAGCCAACATCCGCCCGGTCTTTCAAAGCGATGTCTTCCCCACGTCCGACTACCTGCTTTGCAAACCCTTCCTGAAGTCCGCCTACGTCCCAGGAAAGCCTTCAACTTCCGTATGCGGACTGATATTCGAGCTCGCTCCGGCGGATATGTCTCGATTCGAGGCTCATATCCAGCGCAACTCCTCGACCATCCGGTACAAGACGAGGGTCGTCGTAACTGTCGAAGACAACCATACCCGCCATCTCAGGTGCCTCTCTTCTACCACTTATATCGATCCTCTCAATACCAGCGACGGCGCCAGAGTTTACATCACTTCGCCAGCCGAGGAAGCGAAGTGGCTTGCACAGATCAAAGTCTTCCGGGCCAGAGAGATCCCAGATACATACCTAGAAAGTCTTCTCAACCAACTGAGGGGTGTTGCGATTCCCAATCCTCAACCCATCTACGTCGTTCCGATGAAGTCGGTTCCCAGCTTCACTCCTCCGGCTCGAGCTGCAGCAGCATCAGGCTATCTCCGTCCTCTCCCTGTCCCTCATATCCCAAAAGAGAGTAGCAACGTTTCCAATACCTTTAAAATCACCCCTGAGTCCGTTGGCATCGAGAAATTCACCAGATACTTCCAAACCAGCATCAAGTCCACTCCCAGCAACTTGCCACACGTTCGGCAAGAGCTACAGGATCAGTTCGATGACGGCAATGAGAGATATCGAAATCAGTTGCAAGCGAAGAACCAACACCAAGTAGCGGAGAGGCAGCTGGTATCCAACGAGGAACATCAAGCCAGGTTGCAGGAGCAGTCTGGTTCGAAGCAACGGGCCCGGATGCAAAAGCAAGCCAAATCCCCAAAGCGTGCTCGAGTTCAATCTGAAGACGAGGATGCTGCAAAAGAAGCTGCCCGCGCTCAATCTCGTCCTCGTACCGTCTGAGAATTTGCAAACTGCCCAGCCTCAGCCTTATCCTCGTCCATCTAGAGCTTCGGAAATCGCTGCAGCCCCTTCTCCGTCCGTCTAAAGGCTCGCAGACTACTAGTCAGCGTTCTATTTCATCTAAGACTTCGCACATCACTGCTGTTTCTCGCCCACAATCATCAGTGAGTTCTCGAGCAGCTGGCCAGCTTCCTCAACCACCTTTGCGAGTCGCAGGTTCTCGCCTTCCCCCCTCCATCTGGCATCTTCCGAACAACTGGACCTCGCTCTCAAACCTTCGGACGTGTACAGTCCGCCGATCCTTTGAATCCTGCAGCTAGTGAAGCCCAAGCTGCTGGTCTCCGTCCACAATCTTCTGGAGCCTCAACTGTTGCTCCTCGTCCTATTTCCTCTGGAGTCCTGAAGAGAGCTACCACTCAAAACCAGATGACAGCAGAGTCTCCTCGGCTTCCAGAGACAGCGGCGGAGATTGGCGAGAGAAGGCTGAGAGAGTACGCTCGTCGAGGCTCACGAGGTGGTATGTGGGGTAATTTCGGTGGTCCCAGTACCCAAGTTTGTCGGAAATTTCAGACTGCTCAACCCGTTCCGGCTCGTCCGACTGGTGTTCATGGTGCTCCAGACGGTCCGGATAGTCCCCGGAGAAGTCAATATCTATAGAGCGGCCATTCTGGAGAAAAGACAAAGTCTGGTGTTACTTCACCTAAGAAAATATGAGCATTGAGATATAAATGTAGCGATTCCCGTATCAAGAACAATCGCGCAATCGATTAGGGGCATAAATTAGTGCTTCGAGACCGTAATACTCCCATCGTTATCACCGTGCAAATAGGACATACTCGCTGTTCATCTTCAACCGATGACGTGATTGTACCCCAAAGCGAGATAAGCCGCTGCGGAGGCAACTTTGACAGGACTCAGCAATTAGATCGAAAGTGAGAAGTTGAGGGGATACGCCAGGCCAAGTGAGAAGAGACTGTGAAGTGGGTAATTGGTAGCGGTAATTTTTCAAAACTCGAATTTTTTTAGATTTCCATTTTCCTGATAACACGCGTACATATTTCAAGATCCTACTGCGATCACCAGTACTACTACCACAGAAATCGAATTTGCGTAATAATTCCTCCAATTCACCGCGAATACCTATGACAAGCGCCTAGTCATAGGAAAGGACAGTTCAATCTAACTAGAATTTTCCATATTATTTTATAAACTTCGCAATCCTTGCAGCTTTATAATGAAAGTAGATTTTGTGACATAAAGCTCGTTTGAAGTAGAGACTCAATATTTACAGCAGAGGGATTCAAACCGCGGAATTAAGGTTTCGATTTTTTACTAAAAAACTGTAGCTTAATGAGATTTACTAGCTTTGTTATTAACCATCAAATTTATAATTACGCTATCACTGATTGATAACCAATCCATGCCAGAGACTTCTTGTTATTAGGAGGGGAAAATATATTAAATGCGCTATTGGTTACTATAGAATTTCAGTGTCTAAGGAAACTTATGACATTATTTTTCTAGGTTAATTTCCAATCCATATGGATTCTAAGGGCTAGTGTAGGCTTATTTATCTTTGCAAACTTCACCATAGATGTAGGGATACTCAAGTATTATTGTCGTGCTGTATTTAGAGGTGGATTCTCAGTGGTGGCAGAAGCTTGTAAAATTCTACTCTAACTATATACCTGAGCTCCCTTTATAGAAGTGCTCTATGGCCACTTCAGGGGTATATTACATAAGCCAGTCCTTAGAGGCCTTAGCGCCTAAGGCTCCTTATAGCATAATACACCCCTTAGGTAAGAAGCAGCTCCTAGCTAGGCTTAGCTATAACTAGCGCTAGATCTAGTATATAAGACTCCTTTATTATACTCCTTAGCTTTTAAAATAATGAAAATTACTTAATAAAGCTATAATAAATAAAAGAGGAAGCGCAGTTCCAGGTGCTTCCTCTATAGAATAGAAGCTAAATCAGGTGATAAAGGAAAGTTAACAAAGGCAGCGCGCCTATAAAAGTACGCGTTTTTCCCTTATAAAGCTTTCCTTCCTTATACTTCTTTAAATAATTACTTTAAAATGGAGAATAGTAATAATAATTCTGAGGAGCGCCCTACTAAGGCTACTACTATACGCTTCTTGATTATACTCCCTTACTTTTGCTAATAGCCTTATAGCAAAGTTGTTATACTTGAATATAGCTTAAAGCTTCTTAATATAGCAGATAGTAAGATAATGACGCGCTTAAGACGTTTGATATAGTAATACCCTTAAGAGGGAGCGCGCCCCTTCCCCTCCCCGCTACCCCTTAGGCTATAGTTCTTAGAATACCAGCAGTCCTTTCTATAGCTCCCTCTTCCTATTGTAAGCTAGAGCAAGGGCTAATAAGGAATATACTATATAAGGGGTGCGTTTAGAGCTTGCTAGCTGGGAAGTCGGCTGGCATATGCTTTAATAGTACAATAGGAGTACGCTGCTTTTATTATGCGAAAGGAGGCTACGCGTGCTAAGAGCTTCCTATTAGCGCCTTAAAGGCATAGGAAGATTATATATTCTTATTAAAAGAGAACGATAGTAACGCTGCAGTATATTCTTAAGCTCCCTTTAAGTAGGCTGCTATTAATAAGCAGTTTAAGGCCTTGCTGCCACTAAGAGGAAGGTAAGAGAAGAGCTTTAGAAGTCGCATTAGAAAGAGATAAAGGAGGTAGTATTATCAAAGGGTATATTAATTATAAGCTTTTCTCGTACTATAGCTAATAGCTTCTTAGAACCAGTTGGTTAGGAGCTCCTGCTGCCGCTGATTATGGCACCTCTTAGCCTCGCCGCCCGCCTCGCAAAGGCTTTTAAGGCTCTTGCCCCTGCGGCTGCTCTTAGGGCTATGCCGCTGGAGGAGTCTGTTACTTTTTAATAAGGACGCGCCCTTATATTATTTATAAAGCTATTAAAGGTTCTGATTATTTAAAGGAGTTGGTTTTAAGCCTTTTTATATATTAATATAAGGAAAATTGAACCCTATCTTGCGCTTCCTTCCTACTTACTCTTATAAAGGAGATATAAAAGGATTGTAAAGCATTTAAAATGCTAGCTTTTCGATTAAACCTCTTGCGTCTTAAAGGTTTAAAAGCTTAATAAAGCTCTCGAACTTTTATTAAGGAAGGTTTTTAATAAGGCTATTAGCGTATATATCCTTAGTAGGGAGATAGGCTATTTGAAAGCTCCCTTTTTAGTACTCTTATTATAGCTATATATTATATATATTAATATATTAAAGCTTTATAGAAATCCTTTAAAAGTCTTTTATAATAAGTCGTATTATCTATTGATTATTATAAAATATAGACTATAGAGCTTCTACCTTAAGCTGTATTTTCTTAAAGAACCTTCTTAAAGCTATTATTTCCTTTGCTATATGCGCTACTCTTAGGAGCTTAGCCTTTATAGTAAAAGTAGTAACTATCGGTTGCTTTAAGGCCTTTTAAACGATTGCTCCTTTAAATAGGAATATAATAAAATTGTAAGAAGAGCGCTTTATCTTTGGATCATCTGCGAAGGAAGTATTTGATAATACTACTAGGTTATTTGATTTGCTAAATCGACTATAAGTGATTCTTAAGAAGCGTGTATTAAAAAGGTAGCGAATTGTCTAATTAATAGCTTTAAAGTATTTAAAGCTTAGGTTTATATAGAAATAAGATAGCTAGGCAATTATAAAAGCTATATTTAAGCGTAGTATAATAGCTATATATAAGGCGGAGCCTACTTTTTCTTAGAACTTTTTAATTCTTAAGTAGGAAGCTGTTTTATAGTTCTTTTTAAGTTCGAAGTAAGGGAGCGGCATACTAGGGAAACGCCCTATATTAAGGCCGAACCTCTTTACTATCTTCTCAATATAAGTATTATAAAGTAGAATAATTGTACCCTGCTTCCTATCTTAAGAGACTCTTACCTTTAAGAACTACTTAATATCTCTTATAGCTATTAATTCGTATGCTTCGTATAGTCCTTCTATAGTCTTTTAAGCTTCTTCTATATAAGAGGAGTAGTATTATAGGTTCTATACTAGTAATCGATATTCACGTGAATATAGTTGAGTACTTATTATTAAAAAGAATCTATTATAATATCTGTCTATCTCTATATAATTGAGATAGTACCTTTATACCTATAAATATCCTCCCTCTTATAGTCCCTCTTAGCTATATATGGATATCCTTCTAAAGTCCTCTAGCTAAACAGCTGTTTGAAATATATATAAAACCCTTTATATTACATATAGTATAGCTATATAAGATGACCCTAGGAATAAGGGCAGCTTGCCTCTTGTATAGGAATCTGTATATTAATATTAGTAGTACTCTCTTTTGAAAAGACCTTTTCAACTCGCATAAGGAAGTATATAGAATAGGTATATAATAGAGGCAAATTAGTAGCAAATAATCAAATGGTAATAAAGAATAAAATAGTAAAGGCAAATAGCTTAATAGTAAAGGTAAGTGTAATAGGTAATAAGGATAGTATATAGGAAGTAGAATAGCAAAGATAAAGGTAAATAGTAAAGAGGGAAAGGAAAGGTGTTTAAGTGATAGAAGTAATCTAAAGTCTTTATTTAAGTCTTATAAAGGTGCGATTATAGTCTGGTTACGTTCTAGTAGGTTCGAGACTCTTTATTAAAGAGTTATTTAGAATTGTAATCCACTATAGCTATGAATTATAATAATCTATAGAAGGGAAAAAGAGGGGCCTTTAAGAAGGTATATATATCGAGCTTCCTTCCTCTTTTGATCTCTTAACTCTAACTCCTACTTCTTATAAATAGGTCGATTTCCCTCTTTTGCTTTTGAGTTGATTAACCCTTTAATAGATCTTATCCTATATTATCTTATTAATACTATTATTATTATTAGTAAGTGCTCCAATTGTCGGCCGACCCCCTCTAATATATATATCGCTAACTTGGATAATGCTCGAATGCAATCCTAAGGACTTGCCTAAGGCCTTTCGAGTGCTATACGTATATTATGCGTATATAATATTAAAAAAGGAGGCTAGTAAGAATAATACCGGCTATATATGCGCATTTAATACTCTTACTTCTAAGAAGTATGATTACTATATTATATAGTAGGCAAAGTGCGTCTTAGTAAGTGCTATTTAATATCCTCTTACTCTAATAACCTCTAATAGATATCTATTTTAAATACCTATCTAGGCTTAAGATAAGTATATTATCCTTTAAAATGCTTAGGTTAGCGGCGATATTAAAGCGATCTAAAAGGCGGCCCAAATCCTATTTAAAGAGACTTAGATATAAATCTCTATAGTCCTAAAGACTTAGGATGCTCTTTAGCTGGCCTAGCTAAATAAAGCTTATACTCTTTACTATAGTATCGACCTTATAAACACCTAGTAAGCTATATATACCTCTGAATCTATCTGATATTAATAATTAACTATTCGCAGGATCTATTGCGCGCTATCTAAGGCGGTAATGCTGCCCTTAGGCGTCTTGAAACTCAAGGCGCCGAGGTGCTCGGCTCCCTTTAGTATATAAAGGGGCTATCTAGCTTAACTAGGGGCCGCTCTTAGGCTCCCTTTAACAATATCTGCCGCTAAAAAGGCAAGGGCAGATAGGTGCCTTTCGAGGGCTTTCCAAAGGGTAGGGATCTGGATCTTAGTGATCTGGATGAGCCGAATCCAAAGGAGATCGCGGCCGCTCTTGCTCAGGTGTAAGCTTAAGAGTATAACGGCTGCACCTCCACTTAGTGCAATTACTTAGGAGTATAGCGTTTTAAGGTTTTACAATCTCGATTCAACGTAGGATTATCTTAAATCGACCCTAAAGGTGCAAAAGGATATTCTTATATAATATTATATAAATAGACAAAGAGCCTTAAGCTGCTTATATATATTATAAAACAGAGGGGAGACAATACAAGAATAGGCCTAAGGGAAGACCCAAAAACAAGAGGAGGAAGCACCATAAGCGGGCTCTCTTAGATAAGATGTTAGGAATAAGTCCTAAGTATAGGGTATATTTAGTACTATGGCGATACGCGCTATTTCTATATATAGAAGGTGGCCCTTTTATCCTCCTACTAGCTTGCGCTGATTATATAATATATATTATAAGACCTATCTATCTTAGGTCTTTATATATATCCTAAATAACAAAAGTAATGGCCCCTACTACTATTAGCAAAGAATATAAAACAATATAGGTTAAGGTAATAGTATGTCAATCACTAGCAAACCCTAAGTGCGAGAAAACTAATATATTAAAAGGCCTAAACTAGGGCTATATTATTATTA